>OLKM01000206.1:171045-227054 GCA_900291075.1 Melanogrammus aeglefinus
TGTTGTTTACTATGGGAGGGAGTTGATTGTCTACTATGCTATCAGAGAGAGTTGGCTGTTGTTTACTATGGTTTGGGAGGGAGGCGGCAGTTGTTTACTACAGTCTGGGTAGAACTTTCCCGGTCAAAAGGTGCTCTGTTTTCATCCCTCATGTCCTCAGCCTACTTCCGTAGACTGAAGATGACTTCTACAAGCTCCTTAATTACATGTTTATTAATTCAATGTAAGTCTCTTGGGGTAAAAGTGTCTAAATAGTACAGTGGAGTGTACACTCTGGATTTAAGTTTGAATTCACCTCAGCCCACGCACTATACATAGGCCATATTTCACACTGTACTGAAACAACCGCAGCAGAATAAGCTCAAGCTTACGGTCACCAGGACAACATGGAGGTACCACTTTGTTTCAGGGAACAAAGACACAAATGGTACATTCCAACCATGCAGCCTCTGCACAAAGAAAAGGGGGTTTGAACAGAATACTGGAACCGTATTGGGATGGGATTGGAAGAAAAGGCGTTAAAGTAACTGATTTCTCTCATCCTAACAGGATTGTAAACAGTTTTCTTGATGTGATTGCTCTGGGTTTGACTTGTTCTTACTGTAAATAGTTATTCATGTATTTTATATTGAAACGTGTGCAATATTGTTGAAGGAAAAGTTACTGAGTTTGACTTAGTCTGTTTATGGACATAAAAAACGGTGGCGTATGAAATATGTTTTTGTGGATGTTTGTTGAAATGCCTTTTTTTCCAGGTGCGGTAGTCCTAATTTGTCTAAACACTTTGGTTCCTAAGACCGGCCCAGACAACATTCTATTTAAATAGAATTCCTGATCAGATTTGTCTATTTTAGAAATCCTCAACCTCAGGGTTTTACAAAGATAAACAGAAAACAGAAAAAAAAAAACTAATTGTTCAAGGGGTCAGGTGTTTTCTTGTCTGTTTTCCTAGACCAATGCAGTAGTATTACTTTAAAATGTTTAAAAAAAAAAAGGGTGCGCTAGTTTTGCCAACCGGGATGGGCCATCACTGCGTTTGCATGTTTTGCTATGTTGGTCCGTCGTGCCGGTAATACCGGCACACCCCATTGTCGATTACCATGACAGCAGGAAGGAATGTGCGTGAGTTCTTGCTCAACAGTAGACGGGAGACTGTATTGGGGGGGGGCTTCAGCGCGCGCTCACTTGATGGATCTGACGTGGGAGTAAAACGTCATCGGTGTCTCTCTGTCGTTGGGTCTCCGTTTCTGCTCAAATTGACGCAATCAATAGTGGTGAATGACTGACACGGCTGGTTGTTTCCAGTGGTGTGTCCACACACTGGTCAAGTACAGAGGATGACTACTACACAGAGATAACTGTGGGGGGAGGGGATACACCCAGCTCTGTCTGTTTGATTGGCTGTTCAGATTGCTGTTGTTGTATAGTTGTGTGAAACTATTGAGAGTGACTATATGCACCGTCTACCCCTTGGTGGCCCGACAGTGAAGGGAGGGGAGGTTTTACCGTTTTGCAGATGTGGAACATTTCCGAGTTTAGAAAGTAAAAGACCTCATAGGTTTTGTGTGCTACAACCATTGATGGAGCTTATGTGATTCTGTGTGTTTATGATTAATTCAATAATAAGTGGCTGTAGCATTGGGGTCGACACCCCAAAGACACAGGAGAACTTTTACTTTAAAAGCAGGAAGTTGCTATTCTGGAGGGCTGTAAGATCACTAGCTTCATAATCATCTGGTATTGTGCTGTAAGAGAACGTGGTTGCTCTATCAACAAAACAATTTCATATTTTCTACAATATCAGGCCTCAAAATTATGTTTTTGAGCCATCTGACGTTTGGGTTGTGTTTTTGAACCTGTGTATTATTATTATTATTATTATTATTATTATTATTATTATTATTATTATTATTATTGTTATTATTGTTGCTATTACTGAAATGCTGCTCTCTGCTTCTTGCAACTGGAAGTAAAATGTCTTGCAAACAATTTTGTTCAGTGCCTTTTATGTGTTTTGAAATAGCAGGTTTTAACTTTAATATGTGTACATGTCATGTCATTTGACGTGAGTATGTTGGAGACTTTAAAAGGGAAATACTGTATTGATGACCAATATGCATAAAGAAGTGGTATTTATCACTTCTCACAACATGTTAGGAGAATGTATTGCTTATTTTATGGCACATTAGTGCTTTGTCTCTAAAATGTAAAATGTAAAATGTCAGTTCAGCAACATCTTTATACATTTTATTTTATTTTATTTAGCTAAGAGTCCAGAGAACAGAATTGGAACGCGCTCCTAACTTGTCCCGCTGCGCCCGCCCCCACCGCTGATGCCGTTGATTGGCTGAGCCCACAGTCAGTCGATAGCACAGTGACTCAACACGTCCATGTGACTCATAGACGGTCATGTGATTTTTGTTTTTGTTTGCTGCTTTCACTTCCCTCTTCGTTCTGAGGGAGTCACGTGAACGTGAGCCCATGTTGTCATATTGTCATATATCCTCCTCCACCGATTTTTGTCTTCGAACCGGATTTGGGAAGCCCTTGGCCGGACTGTGCTTAGTCTGAGCTGTCGGATACCATGGCGGACGGGGAGAGGTCGCCGCTGCTGTCTGATCCACAAGATAGTCCCAGCTCTTCCTCCAGCTCTCGTCGAGCCAAACCACACAGTAAGTGTCTGATCTTCACTAGAACATGGAATAACTGCGATAAGAAGATGGGAACGAGAGGCAGACCTGCCGTGCGATCCGTCTCTTCAATGCTGGCATTATGTATTTTGTACACTGAGAAGTACTCGAAGTAGTTCTGAGTACGACTATGTAATACAGGTATTTGAGTGGCCGAAGTTAATTTCCGCATGATGATACAGTATCTCTATAACCTAATATATAACTGTCTTATGTAGGAGGATCATAACTATATATCATATTGTAAAGTGTAAAGGGATGGTTTCAACAGATGTTGAGATCATGAGTGTAGGTGTTTCCTTCTTTCACTTCCTACTGCTGCTTTCATGTTGTGTCAGATGTTTTTATTGGAGTGCATCCAGGGGTTAACATAGATTTTATAACACAGTTCAATGGTTCGTTCAATGGGGATAAATCTGTTATCACAGTTATCAACGTTTATTTACTCGTCAGCTGGTTTATTGTCCATCATTTACAGCAGATTCCTCAGCCAGCACCACAGGACTCTACTACGTATCCACTTTAATTGCTTGGTATTAACAATAAATCAATATTGATAGCAGATAGGTTTTTGTGTACTACGCAGTTGCTTTAAAATACATATGTACTCTCTCCCCCTCCTTCCCCTACCTCTCTCCTATTCTCTCCCCCCCCCTTCCCCGTGATCAGACTTTGAGTCTCCCTTCCCCAGCTCCAGGGCTGACATGATGGAGCCGCCTCCCCCTTACTCCCTCCCGGGAGTCAGCCCAGACGAAGGGGTCTCTGTGGGGGTGAGCTGCCGGGTGTGCCAGGCCTCCATCTCGGTGGAGGGGAAGGGACACCAGCACGTGGTCAAGTGCAGTGTCTGCAACGAAGCCACAGTGAGTCTGGAGATCGCCGTTCATCCATTCACCCTCCCTTCAACCACGGAATGAATGACGGACACCATCTGTAGATTCAGTTCTTCATAGGAGGAGGAGAAGGGAGTGGGGGGGGGGGGGGGTTGCACACAACTCCACTCTTCTCTTTAGATGTCCTGGGTCCAATCCCCAATGTCCACAGTCTAGCTGTTGGCATCCTTGAGCAAGATGCCCTCTAAACCCCACCGGATCCTGAATGAAGTTTCTGAATTCACTGTTTGATTCATCTAATAGGAGCCTAATTGTGGTGCTGAGATGTTGAGCTAAAAACCTATCCAATAATAATAATAATAATAATAATAATAGGGCAGCGAGTACAGCAGGGATGTTCTGAAACTGCTTTTCTGGAGGATACCCCCTAAGGGGTCGATCCCGGGTGTGGTCAATTGTTTTGGACTTGACAGAAGAATAAAATGAGTGCTCATTAGAGCTGTGTACTCTTAGTTGGTTGTGATACATCCATCGATCTTCAGGCAAGACAATATTCAGATGAACTTTACATTTACATTTACATTTAGGGCATTTAGCAGACGCTTTTATCCAAAGCGACTTACAATAAGTACATTTGTCATAAGAAGTGCAACAATATACAAATGAGTTACTTTACAAATCATTCTTTATCTGGGGATGAAACTATACTGCCACCTTGTGGATTGATTACTGTAACTACAGGAGTGTGTGTGTGTGTGTGTGTGTGTGTGTGTGTGTGTGTGTGTGTGTGCGTGTGCGTGTGCGCGTGTGCGTGTGTGCGTGCGCGTGTGCAGCCCATAAAGAACGCTCCAGTCGGGAAGAAGTATGTGCGCTGTTCCTGTAACTGTCTGCTCATCTGCAAGGTGACCTCCCAGAGGATCGCCTGCCCACGACCCTACTGGTAACACAACACACTCTGCCCCCCACACAGACACACACACACACACACACACACACACACACACACACACACACACACACACACACACACACACACACACACACACACACACACACACACACCATGATGGAACAAAAAATGCGCTGAGGGAATGCGTTGGATGCTGACCTGCTGACCTGTTTCCTAGTAAACGGGTCATCAACCTGGGGCCCGTGCACCTGGACCCCGACAGCCCACAACCACCGAACCAGCCGGTCGGAGTCAGGGTCCTCTGCGGACATTGTGTTAACCCATTCCTGGTACACACACACGCACACGCACACACACACACACACACCTGGCGCACACACTATTCCACACTTGTTAAATGGATAATCATACACATCATCACAACACACACACACACCTGGCGCACACACTATTCCACACTTGTTAAATGGGATATATCATATATATCATCATCAATCTGCCTCTTCTGACATGACAAGTGGGCGTGTCCCCCTAGATGTGTGCTGGATAGATCAGCCTACCCGGTGGACTGTAGCAAACGTTGCTCATCCATCCGTCACACACCTCTAGGACGGGCGGACGCGCCCATCTGTGATGTCAGAAGAGGCCGACTTTCCAAACGGCTTGTACCGGCTAATCACAGTCACACCGGGTGGAATAAAAGGTCACGTTTAACACCTTTGAGTTCATGCTCTCTCTGTCTCTGTGTGTCTCTCTCTCTCTCAGTGGACAGAGTTCTCTGACAGAACCCTCGCCAGGTGTCCGCATTGCCACAAAGTGTAAGTCCTTCCACCTCGCTGTGAGTATTGTGATTGGTTCCTGCTCCCCTCAGTCTGACCCACCCCCTGCGTCCGATTTGCAGCTCTTCTATTGGCCATCGGTACCCCAGGAGGAGGAGCTTGCTGTGCCTCCTGCTCTGTTTGGTCCTGGCCACCACGACTGGTGGACTCATGGTGTGTATATATATATATTACTATTACATTATATGTAGGGGCCTAAATGCCTATTTGCTTTATTTGAGTTCATATTTTTCGTTGACGTTTGCATTTTCACAAGTGAAATAATAAAATAGTTAAATGATTTCATTTTGAATATATAGAATTTTATTTAGAAATTCACGTGCAGTATTTGTGGTGTACGAGCACATTTAGTAACTTTATTTTGAAGTGTGAGTAGAACTTAATTGTGTTAACCACCGGTGACTGTCAGGATAACAAGAGTGGAGCCACACAGTTGTTTTGACCTCTCTCCCTCTCTCTTACTATCTCTTACCTCTAATCATATCCTCATCGTTGGAAAGGATTATATGTGTTTTCTTGATCTCTTTTCCTGTGTGTGTGTGTGTGTGTGTGTGTGTGTGTGTGTGTGTGTGTGTGTGTGTGTGTGTGTGTGTGTGTGTGTGTGTGTGTGTGTGTGTGTGTGTGTGTGTGTGTGTGCAGGCGGGGACGTGGACTGCAGTCCAACATTCTAAAGGGATCTATGCGGCCTGGGTCTTGATGTTGGTGCTCGCTCTGTACTCCCTGTGGCGAACCCTTTACTGGAGATGTCTCCGGATCAGCCAACCACTGTCCAACATAGTATAGAGGGAGAGAGGGGGAGAGGGGGAGAGAGGGAGAGGGAGAGGGAGGGAGAGAGAGAGGGAGGGGGAGAGAGAGAGAGGGGGGAGAGAGAGAGAGAGAGGGAGAGAGGGAGGGAGGGAGAGAGAGAGAGAGGAGGGAGAGAGAGAGAGAGAGGGAGAGAGAGAGAGAGAGAAGAGAGAAGAGAGAGAGGGGGGGAGAGGGAGCAAGAGAGAGAGAGAGGGGGGGAGAGGGGAGAGAGAGAGAGAGAGGGGGGGGGAGAGGGAGAGAGGAGAGAGAGAGAGGGGGGGAGAGGGAGAGAGAGAGAGAGAGAGAGGTTGAAAGTCTAGAGCTGAAGAAAGTGAGATTGATAACTGGACAAACGTTTGAGATGAGTAATCTCAATTTCTTAGAGATGGATTGATTTGAGAGGGATAGACACATCGATTAATAGATGAATTGATTGATAGACGGTTAGGCTGATAGATCCATCATTTGGATCCATCCAACTGATGGATCTTTCTTCCAAATATCCTGAAAAACACTAGCCAATCACAGCCCTCAATGTGCCGGGGCACAGGCGCCGACCAGACACTTTTAAACCAATCAAAGAGCCTTCAACGTTCTCATTTGATTCATATAATGCAGTTCAAACCAGTTAGACTTAGCTCTTGCCAAGTCCATTTATAGATTGTGCCAGTATTGAGTCAATCAGAAGGAGCATATGCATTACTTTGTCTGGACCATGGGTCTGCTGCTCTAGTTATATAACTCTATAACCCGAAGACAGACCCAAAGCGTCCAAGCGGGTCTCGTCTTTACTTTGAGGCATCGCGGCACTAGCAGATCCCCTCGCATTAGCACTTTGACCGTCTGTTTTTAACCCTGAGTTAGGACGTCATGCCCTGACTGGCTAACTGTGGAATCAGCTGTTAGCTCAGCTTTATTCTAAGGATCATTACCTCCTGATACACCACATGATCAATAATATCATTTACTAATTTATAATGGAATATACGGATCCTGGAGATAAATTGTATGGACCAATGGGAGACATAAGGGACTTATATTTCACTGCCATTGCCAGTATATGTAAAATGTGACATTTCTCCTTTCATATGCTGGGTACACTGATCAGAAGTCCAACCAGCTCCCTGTCAAGCTTGATAAATGAACGATTCTTGCTAGATTATTTGAGAGACTTACTTACTTCAATTTAATCAATTTTTAAACGAAGAAAAAGTTACTCATAAAGGCACCTCCCTATCCAACCCATAATACGGGATTCTTTATTACCTTGGGAATCAAAATATAACTTGGGCATTTATTTGAGAGACTTACTTACTTCAATTTAATCAATTTTTAAACGAAGAAAAAGTTACTCATAAAGGCACCTCCCTATCCAACCCATAATACGGGATTCTTTATTACCTTGGGAATCAAAATATAACTTGGGCATTTATTTAGATGTGTTTACATTTGTCATTTGTCAGTGTCGATGAGCGCTTTATTTTGAAAATAAATCTTGTTCTTGGCGGAAATGTTGTCGTTGTATAACTGAAGACGCTGTGTAAACTAAACCCAAAACGTACGTAGGTACGGTAGCTTTTGTATGTGTTTTGTTTTTTATTGAACACAAGGACGCGAGGACTCTGGCGCCCTCTAGCGGCGGTTTGTGTTGGTTCGCTATAAAACCTGTTGTAAGGCATTCTAACGTAATAGATGGTATACTTTATGCTCAGCTTTGGTTGACTTTATGTACGTATGGGTTTTTCTTTCCTATTTTGACACTAAACAGAGCTTTGACTAGCTTATTTGACTCTCACTATACTTAGTGTGTGTTTGGGTCTCAAACTGCTGAAAATTTCACTGAGCAGCTACGGTTTTTATAGGGCTTTCCTACGTTTATAATAGCATTAAAACTTTAGGCTAGTAAACCAGAGAGAGTAAACTGTAAAACACCTCTACAAGCCTCTCTAGTTATCTACCTCTCTGCTACCCTCTCTCCCTCCGTTAGTGCTTTACTTCTTTACCATTGTGTGTGATTAAAAATGTGGCCGGACAGAGCAAGAGATCAACGGACAGACGGCCAAACAGACTAACGGACAGACGGATGAATGGATGGATTGATTCAATCCTCGCTCCTGAAAAAGAAGGAATTTCTTCTGTTATTCCACAGCTGCTACATTCCCCTTTCTCTCACACTCCCTCGGCCGCCCCCCCCTCCCCTCCCCTCTGACATGTGACCCCAGTGAGAGCTCCAACCCCAGCGGGACAGGGGGGGGGGGGGGGGGGGGTATCTGAGTACAGGGAGACGTCCCTGTGGACACTCAGTTCTGGGAGCGCTGGGATCTGGGAGCGCCGGTTCTTCTCCAGCCAGTGGAGGGCTGTGATCACCGTTTAGCTCGTGACCCTCAGGAAATACGGGCGCCATTCTCCAGGGACGGATCCTAAGGCTGTTCTGGAGGCTCCCTGCTGAGGTTCTGACCCACATCTGGAAGGTTCTGATGTTCTCTGACTGGTCTTCTTCACCTGTAGCAGCGTCCGGCTTGGAGCATTTTTTTTGGAAATACTGTATATAAATATATATACGCACACACGGGTTGTTTCGGACCATGATGGACAGGAAGGGGTCCGACATGAGCCCAGCAGAGGGTAGAGGGCCCAGGAGGTCCCGGAGGTCCCGGTTCCATGGAGGGGGAGTCCAGGGGGATTCAGGTACCTTACCTATCGGCAAGATCACCAGGCAGACCCCCGTGAAGCCCCCGTACATCCAGCAAGCAGGCGTGGCGCACGCACGCCGGTGAGAGCACGCACACGCACACGCACACGCACACGCACACACACACACACACACGCACACACAGTCATCAAAGCCACCTGTAGGTCATCGGAGCCGTGAGGAGAGAAGCTAGGGGCTAGTAGACCTCTGTCTATAGGGACAGGGAACTGTGTCCAGTAGGCCACAAAAGCACGCCAAGCAGCCTCTTCTATCAGTTCTGTTTCTATTTTGCTGCTTCTTGTGTTATCACAGAACTCAGAACGTTATCAGTATCTGCATTCTGTGTTCTACTTCTTGTTGCTGTTCCTTGTGTTTTCAGTGTCTCTGTTCTGTGTGTTCTACTTCTATGTTGCTGTTCCTTGTGTTTTCAGTGTCTACGTTCTGTGTTCTACTTCTGTTGCTGTTCCTTGTGTTTTCAGTGTCTCTGTTCTGTGTGTTCTACTTCTTGTTGCTGTTCCTTGTGTTTTCAGTGTCTCTCTTCTGTGTGTTCTACTTCTTTTGCTGTTCCTTGTGTTTTCAGTGTCCCTGTTCTGTGTGTTCTACTTTTATGTTGCTGTTCCTTGTGTTTTCAGTGTCTACGTTCTGTGTTCTACTTCTGTTGCTGTTCCTTGTGTTTTAAGTGTCTCTGTTTTATGTGTTCTACTTCTATGTTTCTCTTCCTTGTGTTTTCAGTGTCTATATTCTGTGTGTTCTACTTCTGTGTTGCAGTTCCATGGTTTAGGCGGTTGGCATGTGAGCAAATGGTGCTATAAACATTTACTGAAACGGCACATGCTATTTTCACACTCTGTCTGCCCTTATGCCTAAAAGAAGACCATCTTAAACTGTGTGTGTGTGTGTGTGTGTGTGTGTGTGTGTGTGTGTGTGTGTGTGTGTGTGTGTGTGTGTGTGTGTGTGTGTGTGTGTGTGTGTGTGTGTGTGTGTGTGTGCTTCATACCAATGTATCTGTGTGTAAAAGTGTGTGAGATGGATAATTGCAAGTGCGAACAGGATATTTAGAGTTAAGCTCTTAGATAATTAAAAAACTTTAATTATATTAAGTAAATGGAGTAAGGAAAAGCCTTCCCAGTATCATGTGCTGTGTTAGACATGCAAGTGTTGACCTTGCGGCTGTAGGGAACTTTATTCCTCGTAAACCTCTCTGGTGCTGACACGCAAATAAAAAATATTTACTGAAGTAAGCCCGCTAATCGGCCCCTCACTACGGCAACAGGATAGTGTCTGTGTGTGGGTGGGTGTGTGGAGACGCGATGTTAGAAGGGTTGTGTGTGTGTGTGTGTGTGTGTGTGTGTGTGTGTGTGTGTGTGTGTGTGTGTGTGTGTGTGTGTGTGTGTGTGTGTGTGTGTGTGTGTGTGTGACCTTCAAGGCTTTCAACTTGTATTGATCCATTTCCAACTGATCCATATATATTGACGTTGACAACTGTCAACTGACGTTTTATGCTGCTTGTCTTGTCTTAACCATATCAACCTAGCTGCTGGTGTTTGTAAACAAGATGCAGCCAAAATGGCCACTCGGTGGATAATGGCCAGAAGGCCCTACTAGGGAGTTGGCAGCTGATATTAGTGTTTAATAGCATGAATCGATTTATGAGTTGAGGTCTCTCCCTGTCTCTCTCCCTCCCTCTTCCTATGCATCTCCCTCCCTCCCATCAGACCATATTGTGACGACGGAGTGCACTTGCTTTATATAATGTGCATTTGATTTCTTTGTACTTCATTGGTCTTCAATAAGGAAGTGTTCTGGTTGGAGAAAGGAGAGCGATCTGCTCTCCAATTGGTGGCCCTCTCCCCATTGTACGTTGTACTTCATTGCCGAAGTCCACAGATTCCTCCAAGTAAAGGTCTCTGTCGCGCTCTCTTATTCACATCCTCTCTATCTCTATCATAGTCTCTCTACCGACCGCAATCTCTCCGAGGCTGAATGTCTCGGAGAGACCGTGTTGTCGTATCACTTCATATGGTGTTGGGTATTATTAGTGTGTGTTTCCGGGAGCACATGCCTGTGTGTGTGTGTGTGTGTGTGTGTGTGTGTGTGTGTGTGTGTGTGTGTGTGTGTGTGTGTGTGTGTGTGTGTGTGTGTGTGTGTGTGTGTGTGTGTGTGTGTGTGTGTGTGTGTGTGTGTGTGTGTGTGTGTGTGTGTGAGGATAACACTCTGCGTTACAGTGATTCAAATCCTGGTCAGCAGTAAGAGAAGCTGCAGAGTGATGAAATAACCTAAGATACACAGACACACTGACACACACATGCCAACACGCACACATTCAGCCGCACTCGCTTTGGTCTGGGGTTGAGTGTAACGTCGTGTTTCCTTTGGGGTCATAGTGAGAAAGTGATTTTGGTGTATTTTGCATTTTTGCACAATACACTTCACAGGATAAATAGGTTTAAAAAATGCAGATTGCCATTCACGCACGCACTATATAGTACTGCCACTCTGCACTTTAGTAGTATAAATAAAAATAAGAAGCATCTTAATCTTCAATCATGTGATATTTTATGCGTGTACCGTGCCCTCTCTATGCTCGCTCGCTGGCGTAAAGTTTCCATTTTTGAAGGAATTCTTTGATCTCCTCCGACATTCCTACCACTTAGATGTTGGCACGGGTGTCAGAAGGTGGTAATTCCGGTAGCTTAAGAGCTGGTGATTGCACACACTGTCAAGCAGCTCTTGGTGTAATTTGTGTCTCTGTTTACCAGCAGAGTACTTGCCAGGCCTTTAACTGATCCCTTAAGGACGCACACGAGCATGTCCTTGAACACAGACGATCCGTTTGGTTTATCAGATTCATTTAGCACGTTAGGACTTGGCCAAGACCCCAATCTCAATGGGGCCCCAGACGTCTAGTGTTACAATCTGCCCCGCAACCCTGCGCCAAAGTCATATGCTCTTTTAACTTCTCTTTTTAAAAGACCCTAACTATAAAACCCAACCTAGAATAACTTAACTATGTATCCTCTGAACTCAACCAACTCACTTTGATCGAGACAATAATAATGTACAATGGGTAGCTTTCTATCTATTTGAATCGACACTATCATACTCTTTCTCTTATTTTCATCTACACCCACAGTCTCCTTTAGATTAGGGATTGCATTCCTCTCGTCTGCAATCAGACACTAAGCTTCCCCGGTCTTGGAACTGTCAAAGTGGCAATCACGTTCATCCGGCTGAAACACCCCACAGAGATTTATGCCTTTGACAGATGTCATCGGAACGGCCGCTATCTGAAACCGTGAAATATTGCCTGCAGACGTGCCGATGAGGGCACAGCTGAGGCAATAAGGCGAGGAACCCCTGAGAAACCCCATACCCACGTCACATGACCAGCTGTCAATCACACAGGCCCTACCCTACCTCCACCATGCTGGCCGTTACGTCATCTGAATTTGTGGAACATGGAACATTTAGAAGGTGCACATTCAGTGTCCAGTTCGAAAGTCGTGTCAGGTCAGGTTTATTTTCTCAGAGGTCGAATTGCCCCACATCCCCCTAACTCTAGATTCAAAGATTCAAAGGTTTTTATTTGTCACACACTCATACAGGATGTGTCAGTGAAATGTTTTTGTGACATGCTCAGTATTTCGGTGCTTAAAATATAAATAAAATACAATAGAATAAAAATACAATAAAATACAATATACGTTTTAACAGAAATACATATCAATAGACAAGAAAGACAAAATATTGAGTTATTAAGTTAGTGCAAGTATGTTAAGTTATTGTATATTATACACATGAAGTTATGTAAGAGTTGTGAAATGAAGAATATTACAAATGTAAATTAAAACTAGATCCCCCTAACTCTCGGTCCTCAGAACTCTAAGTCCTACTGACTTTAGGTCGTAATTTGTAACACTCAGGTCCTCATAATTCAATGAATGATGGGTTAGCTAGATGGACCAATCACGGAGAGATGTCCCTTCGATGGCTATATGATGTGATATCCTTTCACAAATATCCGGTGAGCTCGATGATTAACACCTAATGCAGCCCTGAGTAGAGCTTCAACCCTAGGTCTGAAATCTGCAGAGTCAGGGGGAGTGCTAGAGCGGAAACATAACTTCTGCCTCCGACAGCTCAGTTCGAGCACTTTTGGAACTAGATCTCTCTAGAAGCATTTTGACTCGAAGACAGATGCTAATTTCAGATTGAGTGTCGGTCACACACACACACACACACACTCCTCCCCAGATTCAATATTCATAGCACGCCCATGGGTTTCATAGGTTTCATAGGGTAAGAAAGGGAGGAAGAGAGGTGTGTGTGTGTGTGTGTGTGTGTGTGTGTGTGTGTGTGTGTGTGTGTGTGTGTGTGTGTGTGTGTGTGTGTGTGTGTGTGTGTGTGTGTGTGTGTGTGTGTGTGTGTGTGTGTGTGCGCGCGCTATTTTAAATTAAATTCCCAAATGTGGCTTTTATTCAAAGAAAAAAAAACATGAATCAAAAAACGAATTGGTGTGTGTTTCTAAATAGCATTTTGACAGGTCCATAACTTTTTTTTACATCAACGATTGTTTTTAAAATATCTGAATAAACCCACAAACTTTTTCAGGAAAAGCGCCATGCAGATTGCATGGCAAAATTTTATTTCGTATGAAGGCATAGAGTTAAAATAAACAATAAATCAATAGTTTGGTCCTTGGATCACATCGGGTTTACCTACTTTGTCAGTTTACTGACTGTTGTCAGTTTTGATAATAGGCCTAGGCCTACATCTATTATTTCAGGCGTTCATCTCTTGACCAAACGCGATAGTAGCGAAGTCACACGCATTCCGGTAATTTTTTTGTTTTCTTTGCATGAAAGATGATCATATCCACAAACAACATATGTGTAATCAAGGGCATATAAAGACTGGGACCAGAAGATAATTACTTTCTCTCCATTGAAACCCATTCATATTTTCGATCTTATAGGTCCCATGGGCTCTACCGGAAAGGGGCGTGACTTCGCCACTCCCTAGGGATGCTCGAGATGAGCAGAGAGATGGCTAGAGAGAAATGTATTTCCGTTTAATGTTTCAGATATTTTTGAGTAAAACTATAAATAAAATAAGTTCATATTTATTCCTCTTATTCTCGTTGTTGGCGATGTTATAGTTGTGTTTTTCATGTACTTATTTTGCCTCTCCGGGGAGTGTTAACTGGCATACACAGCTCGTAAGAGACCGGAAGATTGCGCCGCTGCAGGATAACGCTAAAATGCAGGATCCTCTTCTTAACAAGATGATGGCCAGGCATTCGTTTCTGTTTCCGCCATGTGAAGACAGAGGACGGTGCAGGACGTGCAGGTCAACCCGGGCTGCTGGATCTAGCATTTAAAACCAAGCCTCGGAAGCTTTAAATCCGAGTCAACCAAAGCAACACCTTAAGTCAAGTAAGATGACGATGTCAACTGAAAGTTTTTAAACATATCTTATGTTTAACATGTGTCTAAGTATTTTCTATTAAGAGCACATCGACAGTAGAAGTAGGCAGATGTTGTTGAAGAAATTAAAAAGTTGTCGTCAATCGAGCGAATCTGCATTTTTTTTATGCAGGGTGCAGGGGGTTTGCGAAACATGACTAAATTAAATATCAAACTTGTTGGTATGACTGGTGGTGTCTTCAGTCTTATGTGCTGTTCCGTAAGCTCAAACATGAACATGCTGGAACATAGGACGCACGCGCGGGCGCGCGCGCACACACACACACACACACACACACACACACACACACACACACACACACACACACACACACACACACACACACACACACACCCACACACACACACACACACACACAGGGATTTAAGGAGCAGCAGCAGAAATGATCATCTTATTAAATAGAGAAAAACATTCAGCTAAACTGCAAAGACGAATTCATTTGACCATCAATTTTAAAGTTGATGCAAACTGCCTGTGAGCCTTATCTCTGAGGGGGAACAGAGAGGGCTTCTGTGGAAGAATATGTGGTGGAATAATCATTTTAACAAACAGAGAGTTCGACAAGTATGAAGCATAAAAGATAAAGACTTTATTATCACTCGCAAACAAGCAAGAACCAAGCCTGAGTTAGTTTGCAAAATAACCAAAGAGCCCCTCCCAAATCTGTCTTTACGCATTATCTCGTCCCATACACTCTTCCCTTATACAGAGATTTACTCCCTACCCGCTCTCTCCCGTTGTCATAGTCCACCTCTCTGTTCTTAGCTGCCTGTCCCACCACTTATGGAACACATTATCAACACACATAAAAAGCTCAGGCCTGGGGTCGCTCCAAAGGCCGTTGGGGAGAATGGTAGCATGTGTACTCGATTTTCCACATGAGAAATTACATAACTCCTTTCAAAGAGGCGTCCCCCTCTGGTCAGAACAGTCTTATTAATAATTAGGCCCATAGAATACTCTCTTCTCACAAATACATTTCAATGCACACACAAATGGATATCGGTATGTATAAATGTAAAATAAATCCATAAACAAAAATAAGTTTCACAAACACATTTCTGATCCACACACAAATGTGTCTTGTTTTAAATAAATGTAATATAAATCCCTAAATGTATTAATTTACAAAATATATTGATGTTGGATGTTGTTACATGTATAGACAAACTGTTAAACTTGAATTTACAAGGCGCTTTTCATGTCATTTGTGTGTGAACTGGTCTGTATTTATTTGTGGGTTTTTTAGACTCTCCTGTCGTTGGATTCACAAATGCATTTTTTTTTTTTTACAACATATGTGTAATCCAGGGCATATGAAGACTGGGAACAGAAAATAATTACTTTCTCTCCATTGAAACCCATTCATAATTTTCGACCTCATCGGTCCCATGGGCTCTACCGAAAGGGGCGTGACATCGCCACTTTCAGACGCCTCCCTCGTTTTCAGCCAATCTCATGACTGCAGTGGGTTTTTAGATTGTCGGTGCCGTTTACTACTTTAACGGCACCGACAATACCAAGTCCCAGTCAAAACTAGATGGAAAAAGTGTGTAGTTCAAAACGTGACGAAGCTTTTACTTCTTCGCCACCGAGGTTGTTATGTACGATCATTCAAAAAACCCATGTTATTTCCCATAGACATTTGATCGAGGGAACCGGGAGGCTCGGAGGCTGGACTTATTCTTCAGAGGTCGGGACTACAGTTATGTGATTGGCTGAAAACGAGGGAGGCATCTGATTGGCTGCAGAGAGTTCCTTGTTGAAAAAAATGCATTTGTGAATTCAGCCATGTCAGGAGAGTCTCAAAAAACACATATAAATACATACCAGTTCACACACAAATGAAAAGAAGTTCACAAATGAAAAGCGTCTTGTTAATTCAAGTTGAACAGTTGTGGTAATTTGACGAGTTTCTGAATAGTTCTGGCGGATGTTCTCAAGTCTCGTGCATGCATGCGCGCAAATGCAGACGATCTGAAACTCGCCTATTGTCTTCTGTCTGTTGCTTGTCGTGTGCTCACTTCCTTCCGGCAGCAGGAAGAGGTCACTGAGCAAACTAGCAAACTTTTTTGCATAATACAAATAATATGCAAAAAAGTGTGCTGAAGTGGTCAGTGTTCTGCGGAAAACAGAAGAGAGGGTCAGGCAAAACAGGAAACCAGAGCTTGGATTGTAAACTTATCAGATAAGGGGTAGACATGTAAAACTTAAACAACCCACTATTTTAAGCGATAAATGTCAGCAAATAACCCAGAACCAACTGACGTGGTCATGGAAGTGGAGTTGGATGCGAGCCGTGATTAAACGGATCAGAAGATGAGTGAGTGACATTGATGTTCAGTTTTTACAGTGCACTACAGAGAACAAAGGGTCTTCATGTTTTCACACAAAAAGACCAGCGTCGATCATTTCACCAGAGCCTTCCTGATGACCTCGATAACTTCATCCACAAATGTCAATAGCAAATCCATCTGTATAACTTTGTTTTTGTTTCTAACCTTTTTCAGCCTTGGTTTGCTATCGGACCGTAGTGCGCCACCGCATGTTCCTGGTCCTCTTTTGAGCCCCCTGATTGGCGGGCTCCCTGGGAGCTCTCTCCTGATTGGGCAGCAGGCAGCTTGTCTTCAATTGGCACAAATTAAAACCCAGCTAGCTCTGTCTCAAATCTGCAACGCTATTGCTGCCGGGCACCAAGCCGTTACCTCGAGGTCCGTCTCCAACACCCCTCCCTGCCTTGTATCCACACAAGCCCCTTCCCCTACAGCGACGGCCATCAATCTGCTGAACCTTCTGAAGGTTGCAAACATGTCCCACAAACGATATATCCCCTATTCCTTAGAGAGCCAGGATTATCCACCTTACCAACCTAAGTGCCCAGGTAGACCCTGCCAATGTGAGAGAGCCTTCCCACATGGTCACTGGTTCAACCCCTGCCTCTATTGGGGCCTCCTTCGGGACTTCTATGAATCCCAGCAACATTCACCCATCAATGAACCCCAGCTCTATGGGCTTCATTCCTGGTCAGAGTCAGCCAGCCCCTGAGTTTAAGAGGGCCATGAACATCCACAAGCAAGCCAAAGGATCTACTATATGGTCAGGGGAGTCCATGCCATCTGACTGCCCTTCCTCATCCAAGAATGCTGCATACAGCCCGGCCCGATATACCTGTGAATCGGCCATGGACATCCTCAAGCGCTTCAACCTTCAAGAGGAGGACTTGGAGGCGCTGTGTGCTTACCCAGACGATCAGCTCTCCCCCGCAAACCTACCCTGCCTGCTGCGAGACATCAGCCAAAAGAAGGCCAACCGGTCATCTGCTGCTACTTCGTCAAGCATGGTCCACCAGGCTCAAGGCAGCCAGTGTGCCCCAGAAACCACGTTAGGACCCGGGGCCGATGTGAAGCGTGCAGCGGGAGCTCCTTCTGCCTTTCAGCAGCCAATTAAAGTGATTGAATACGGACATACTAGTAAATATACCGTAGGTATCCGAGAAGAAGACAAAGATGGAGGACACCACAGCATTAGCGTCAGGCCCAGAAGCTTAATTAAAAGTGGCTTGATGAGAAGTTCCACTAGCCAAAGCCGAGAGACTCTGCAAAAGGACCTAGCGCAGGCCAAACACGGTTGTCCGTTGTCACAGAGATCTACCACCTTGTCTCCTTCTGTTTACAGTCCGTTACCAAGCGTGACTCCTTCTCCAGTCCAAAGGCCAGCCGCCCAGTCCATCCAGACTGCCGACATATCCCCAAAGAATGAACCTGTTGTGTCGAAGTCAGCAGCGCCTGTTGCTAAACCTACTGTCACCAACATTATACCCAAGAGGGATTCTAGTGCTGATCAGGCAGCATCTGCAGCAAGTCAAAGACCAGCTAAAGGCACCGGACACATTAGTCATAGACTGGCGCTAGGTAGTGGAACTACCAGTCATAAAGCAACCACGGGTACTGGAACTAACCGTCACAAACCAAAACCAGGTACCGGAACTACCAGTCAGAGCCAAGCTCCAGGTGCTGGAAATACCAGTCCACGACCAGCTCCAGGTGTGGGAACTACCATTCTCAGACCAGCTCCAGGCACCAATCCAGGGCCAGTCCCCATCCCCAGGTCCATCCCTACAAACCAGGGACCCCCTCCAGCATCTGATGAATCCATCCAGAGACCTCCGCCAGTCAAGCCAGCCGACAAGAGAGTGCCGACGGCGGCCATGATCAGCGACTACATGGGCGTCAAACCTGATCATTTCCCCCACACCTGTAGTCTCTGTAACAAACCTTGTGCTGCCATGAAGGTGAGTATGTCAGTGGTTTGTTATTGCTCCCTATGGGAGCTAGGTAAATAAGTGTTGTTCCATCCTATGCAAGGTTTATTAATTTTTTTAAAGCATATGAATATCAATGGTGACCAGCGTTAAATGGGTGATATTATGCCTCCTACGTGTCTGTTTCCTTCAGGACTGGCTGGACCACAAGAAGCACATAGCCCACCGGGCCAGCTGCCAACTGCTAAGCAGACAGTCAGTAAATCTCCTTCTCTCAAACTAAACCAAATTGAGCTGGCTTAAATGGTGGTTCATGGAGTCTGAGGCGAGGTCCACATGTAAATTGTTTTTTATAAAACATATACTTTCCTTAACGTGAAATGGGGTTTCAGGTAACTGAATACAAAGCCTTTTTAAAAACTCATTCATCATGACTTTGATTTACATAATTTAGTTGTCCATTAATACGTGTGCGCCTAATGCTATTCTGTGGTGTCTGTCAGTGTTCTACCGCCAACTACTGGCCTGGCATGCTTATGTCGGCATTTTAAGCGAATGTTTTTTGTGCTTGTCAAGGTATTCCGAATGGGAGCCCGATGCAATTACACTCGAGTAAGTCCCACTGACGTTAGTCTAGTCTTTTTTCAAAGGCTCACTCCTGATAATCATTACGCTTACGGTTAATGATAGATCATAAATGGCTTTTTTGGGATGTGTGGGTAACATCTTCTGCTACATTTAAAAGCTCTACACTACAGTAACTAAAGCTCTACACTAACTCTTCCTAAAATTAAGTTAATTGAATGAATACCTGTGGAAGATGCTCATAATGGTAGAATGTCGGTATGTTTGAACATACCTGTCAATGATGGGTAGCACATGGACAATCGCATGGCAAAACAGAATTTGATTTTACTTGTCTACCTCCTTTAGCTCGGACCCTGAAGAATCCCAGCAACCCCCCACGACTACCACAGTCCCCGCTTCCTCCCAGGGTTCCAGGCCCGGTCTACAGGCAACCAGCCATGGATGTCCTGCCCCATCAAACTCTGCACCTCCTTTGACAAGTTCCTCAGTGGACACGAAGATTTCGGAAACGGGCAAGTCTCGGTCTCCACAGAGGATGAGATCAAGGTCAAAGTCTTCAGGAAGGAAAGGATCAAGGTCAAAGTCTTCAGGAAGGAAAGGATCAAGGTCAAAGTCTTCAGCAAGGAAAGGATCAAGGTCAAAGTCTTCAGGAAAGAAAGGATCAAGGTCAAAGTCTCCACAGACAAAGAGGTCAAGGTCTCGTCAGACAAAGAGGCTAGGGTCAAAGTCTTCAGGAAGGAGGCGGTCGAGTTCAAGAAAGAGGTCAACGTCGTCAGCAAGTTTGCAGTCCCAAGATTGGAAGAAAACCAGCGGGAAAGCTAGCTCACCCCGTAGCTCAAGACCTGTCCACAGGTAACCCAGATTCCTTCAATCTCAATGCTGTAGTAAACCAAATGCATCCCCACCATTCTTCATGCTCGCTTACTTTAATAACATACATGATTCAAGTCAAGCTTCACGATGATAATAATAAGACCTCCCATCTGGCCCTTCCATCTCACCTCTTTGTGATTGGTTCCTTCTTTCTCAATAACCAGCAGTAGAAGCCGCTCCCGGTCCTATTCAAACTCCTCCTCCAGCTCTTCCTCCAGCTCTGACCTTTACCGTTGCAAAAGGCTGTCCTCGCCAGCCACAAGGTTTAGGCGAAGGTCTGGGTCAACACGAAGGGGTCGGAGGTCACGTTCCCATTCACCATGGAGACGAACCCGCAAGTTAGTCGTTAACCTTGATTTGTTGAATCTTCTATCATTGGCAATGGTTGGTTACGGTTAATTATTGTTGGTAAACGGTAATAATCTTAGATAAACTCTTCACAGTAATAAGTAGTCTTGTTTAACTGGTATGGTCTAACTGAACTGGTCTAGTATTCATGGTGATCTTGATCCTCCCAGGTCCCGCTCTGGGTCTCGATCCCCTCATCCATCCTCTCAGCGAAGACGGTCGCGCAGTCACGATGGGAGGTCTTCGGGTCGCAGACAAGAGGAGACCAGCGTAGAACAGCTGGCCAGGAAACTACTGGAATCCTCTGGTAAGAGACCAGGTAGAGAGATCTAATGGAAAGCGAGGGAGAAAGATGGAGGTTGAGAGACCTTGCGGTTTATCCCTGTAGATGAATCAGGAGAGGGAGTCGAGCACATTTAGATAGAGGGCAAAGTGAAACCTAATCAGACTCTTCCTGCTTCTCCAATCTCCTCTTCCCTCTGTCATTCTACCCTCGTTTTCCTTTCTACTTCCTCTCCATCTCCTCTTCTTCTCCCTGTTGTCGTCCTCTCCTTTCCCCTCCTCCTCTCCTCCAGGAGTCCAGAGCTTCACAGGTTCTACCAGTATAGAGCTTGTGGTCCAGACTCTGGCCCCAGTGCTGCTGGCAGAGCTGGAAAGACTGAAGGTCGCTTCATCATCATCCTCTGCTGCATTATCTAAAGATATAACGATGCCATCCTCCTCCTCGTCATCTAGAGATGAACAGAAGCGGTCATCCTCGTCATCTAGAGACAAGAAGAAGCCATTCTCCTCTTCCTCATCTAGAGATGAACAAAAGCAGTTGTGCTCTTCATCTAGAGACGAGAAGAAGCCATCCTCCTCTTCCTCATATAGAGATGAACAAAAGCAGTCATCTTCTTTATCTAGAGACGAGAAGAAGCCATCCTCCTCTTCCTTATCTAGAGATGAACAGAGGCAGTCATCCTCCTCATCAAAACACGAGAAAAAGCCATCATCATCTTCCTCATCTAGAGACGAGAATAAGCAGTCATCCTCTTCATCTAGAGACGAGAAGAAGCCATCCTCCTCTTCCTCATCTACAGATAAGAAGTTGTCATCCTCATGTAGAGACGAGAAGAAGCCATCTGTTCCTCATCTAGAGACGAGGAGAAGCCACCATCCTCTTCCTCATCTAAAGATGAGGAGAAGCCACCATCCTCATCCAGAGACGAGAAGAAGTCATCATTCTCTTCCTCATCTATAGCTGAACGGAAGCAGTTATCCTATTCCTCATCTAGAGACGAGAAGATCCCATCCTCTTCATCCTCTAGAGATGAAGAGAAAGAGTCTTCCTCCTCTAGAGAAGAACAGAAACAGTCTTCTTCATCTAGAGATGAACAGAAGCAGTCATCTTCCCCATCTCGAGATGACCCCAAACAGGCATCCTCTTCTTCGACCAAAGGAGGGAAGGAACCACCTTTGTCCTCTTCCTCTGCCTCTACCCAGGCAATCAAGAAGGTGCTGGTTAAGAAGAGTGCACCAACGATATCTTCAAAACCTCAGCGGGTGAGTTTGGATGTTTTCCCACAGAATAGAACAAACCTTTAACTTTTTTTACTTTATGGATTATGGCGAAACATTTTTTTTTAGTTGAGTAGTTTTCCCCCTCCGTCTGTCCCACTTGAATCTCATGTTTTCTTTTCTCTGTGTCCTCGTCTGTTTCCGTGTATCTGTGTATAACTCTGTCTCCTGGGTCTAGTCGGGATCTCCTGGGATTTGTACCGGCCCACCCTCCCCTGCTCCTGTCTGGGCTTCCCTCCACGGTCACCCAGCAGCAGGTGTTCTCCGCTGTGGAGAAGTTGGGAAAAACACGATTCATTTATTTGGCTGAACATCGGCAAGAGGTGAGAGTTGAACCCTGATGATTTGACTTATGAGGTGTGAGTTAAGGAGACCCTCCCACCTAGCAACTCTAAAATAAGAGCAGGCGCTTCATGCATCAGTCTTTGACTATTGCCTGAAGGACTTTTCGTGACTGAATCAGGTATTTGACCCTGATCTTGCGTGGCTATGAGTCGTTGCACACTGCAGCCGAAACTGTGGTAACGTGCGTTTTATTGCCAAATGCCCAATGACAGCTTCTACACATTTCACGTTTTCCCGTGATATAAACCAACATGGCAGCAATATATCATTTCTGTCCCCCGGCAAATATTTGTATATCTAACAGGGAATCGGTTATGGAAATAATGTTGATTTTGTAGTGACCATTTACATCTTGAAATGAACCTTAAATCCTTTGGGTCCCTAATATACTATGCGCCTATACTACTGCCCTTACAGAACATCACGTATTAAATGTGATTTAGGATTTTTTTCGGAGAAAATGAACGCTTTATTTGTGTCTTTAGGCTACAGTGTACTTTCTACAAGCGACTGCAGCGAAGGCGTTGCTGCGTTTTACGGAGCTGAAGATCGGAGGAAATCCAATCACTGTGACACGGATCCAGGTAAACACATTCTCTCCCTCCCCTACCTCGTCTCTACCTCACAAAATCTCTCAACAATATAAAGCTTTGCTACTATTTGTTCACATATGCTCTTTCTCTTGTCTCTAATCACATCCTTTTTGTCGATCTCCGTCTCGTTAATGGTGTGTCTGCAGAAGTCAGTTTCCCCAAAGCTGAAAGACAATCAGGCCAGTACCAAGCCACGAAGCAGGGCACTCCCTGGTGATGAGACGACCACGCCCGGCGTCGAGACGACCACGCCCTGCGTCGAGACGACCACGCCCGGCGACAAGACGACCACGCCCGGCAACGAGACGACCACGCCCGGGGACAAGACGGCCACGCCCGGTAACCAGACGGCCACGCCCGGCGACCAGACGACCACGCCCGGCGACGAGACGACCACGCCCGGCGACGAGACAACCATGCCCGGCGACGAGACAACCGCGCCCGGCGACGAGACGACCGCGCCCGGCGACGAGACGACCGCGCCCGGCGACGAGACGACCGCGCCCGGCGACGAGACGACCGCGCCCGGCGACGAGACGACCGCGACCGGCGACGAGACGACCACGCCCGGCGACGAGACGACCATGCCTAGTGACACGAACATGTCCATTGTATCCAGGATACGACCACCTGTTCCTCAGCTACACCCGGAGCACAGAATCTCCCCCACTGTCCTCTTCCTCAAATCCATAAGTGAGTTTCTTCATCCATCTCCCCATCGTTCTCAAATCAATCAGTACCTCCTTCCTCGGGTTAGAGTCGGGCATGCTGTGTGCTTCAGTGATTTGTGATGGCTCTTCTTCCCATGTTCAACATCCTGTTTCATGTTTTTAAAGGTTCCATACTATACCACCAGGTGTGTGTTTGATTAGCCATTACAAGCCGTTTAGAAAATCTGCGTCTTCTGACGTCACAAAGGCATGTCCACCTAGAAGTGTGCTGGTTAGATTACCTGCCTACCCAGGGGACTGTTGCAAACGTTGCTCACCTATCCGTCATACTTCTAGGTGGACACCTAGGGGGGCAAATTTTCAAAACGGCTTGTAATGGCTGATCAACACTCACACCTGGTGGTATAATATGGCTCCTTTTTAAGAAGACATTTGTATAGTTTGTCCCTGAAACAATATGAAGAAAGACAAAATGGCATTGAACCCTTAGCAAGAAATTGTTCAAACGCTTGGCAGATTGATATGAAAATGCCTTTTTCTTTCTAATACGCATGCTTCTTTGTCGGCAAAAAACGTAATGGTGCATATAACCACCACCGAGGTTTTTTCTTTGGTGATGTTTATTCGTTACCTGCCTAACGTAAAAAGACATTTCAAATATGAGAATTGACCATGGCAGTTTATATTTCACAATGCTTCATAGTTCATTCATGGTTCATTCTGTGTCTTCTTAACAGAATGTATCGACGTGCGGGGTTGGTCACTGGCGGAAGTAGGTCTTCAAACATTTATATTTTCCATTTCCTTTTTTTTAAAACGCATGTGTGCATGAACGCTCTCCACACACCCTCGCACTAACTCCTCTGTGTCTCTCTTCCGTTCTCCGTCTCAGTTCCAGCCCTTTGCGAGCCGCGGGGCCACCATCATTGTGACCGGTCTCCCTGCCAGAGGCCGGGGCCCCTACAGGGAGACCGAGATGAGACGGGTCCTGGAGGGGTTTAGCAGGACCAAGCACGACAAATACTTCATCCTTCCTGACAACTGCACGGTAAAGTTGAACCATAAATACACACACGGTAAAGTGGTACAATAAACCAAATCGAAATGACTAGAGCTCCGGATGGGTGGGGCAAATAGTGAACACACCACCAGATGATGAACCCCTTATTCTATAAGGACCTGTCCCATACTCAGTCCATTAACCAGGGCTTGAAACGATGATCGTTGTGATCTCTTATCGGGATCACACTGATCCCGAAATGTAATCAGTGTGACCTGTAATATAATTGTATTGTATAATTTGTGCGAGTGCAAATAGTCCTGGTGCTGCTTTTATGAAAAGAAAATTCAGTCCAACGTCCCTTTCTCTGCAATATAGTTTTTGAACGATATGTTTAATGTGGGATAGTTCAAATTCAAAGGACAAGCATTGTCATATTTGTTTTGTAGGTTTGTGTCCAGATGAAAATGTTTGCTGTAGTTGCTTTAGTGATGCAGACTGCGCTGTGTGTCCAGGCATTTGTCGAGATGGTGGCCAATAAGATGGAGCGGCTGATGGATGTGCTGGCCAATGGAGTGCCCATGAACGGCGGCTTGCTCCGTTGTCACCTACTGAAGGAGAACGCACTCAGATCTCCGGTACACAGACAGACAGACAGACAGACAGACAGACAGACAGACAGACAGACAGACAGACAGACAGACAGACAGACAGACAGACAGACAGACAGACAGACAGACAGACAGACAGACAGACAGACAGACAGGACAGACAGAACAGACAGACAGACAGACAGACAGACAGACAGACAGACAGACAGACAGACAGACAGACAGACACACAGACAGACAGACAGACAGACAGACAGACAGACAGACAGACAGACAGACAGACACGACAGACAGACAGACACACATTTATATTTGAGTAGTTCTGTTCTAAATTAATTTAATGTTATACAAGAGGAGAACCCATTCAACAAATAACTCAGTGTGCATGACTCTTTGTTAAATGAAGGAAAAGCTACTCTCAGGTCACGAGGGGGCTGGCGTGAGAGTTGGGGAGGTTGTGGTAGGGTGCTGAGGTTCTCTCTCGTCTTCAGATCGCCTTCTATAAACAGCTGCTGACGTGGAGTGAAAAGGTAAAACACAACACCGTACCCCCTCAAAGGGGGCATGAGAGGTGATGTGATCTGGGTCGGTCACAACCTTCAATCTCCGTAGCCGATCAAGTGTGTCAACATGTGACCGCACAGTGAGATCACACCGAGTATGAATAGATGTGGGCAAAAACAGTTTCTGGCTTTAAGGCCTCATCGTTTCTAAAACACTTCCTGTTAGCATACACTGATGTATCATCGGTGGTCAATACGATTCACAGAACGATTCATCTCATTGCTGTGCAGCTTAAAGGTCCGATGCCATACCACCAGGTTTGAGTGTGATTAGCCATTACAAGTCGTTTTGAAAATCTGCCCCTTCTGACATCACTAGTGGGTGTGTCCAACTAGATGTATGACAGCTAGATGAGCAACGTTTGCTACACTCCCCTGTGTATGCTGGTAGACTGATCTATCCAGCACACATCTAGGTGGACACGCCCACCTATGATGTCAGAAGAGGCAGATTTCCAAAATGACTTGTAACGACTAATCACACTTATATTGTATGGTGTAATATGTCACATTTTAAGGCATTTTGACAATTGGCATAGTGGGTACAGTGGTGGCTGCGGAAAAACATCTAGGCATTTTGGCTGGTAGCGCAGTTGAAATCGCTGTACAAATACTACCCAGGTCGTTGAACGTCTACTTCCTGTGGTCTAGCTTTATGAAGAGTCTACATTGGAGTACAGACTGGTGTACATCAGCAACATTCCTGATAACTACTACTGGATCAAGACCTTCCATGAAGGCATCACCAAGACCGGAGGAGTCAGGGTCTACCTGCCGCTGATGGGCAAGGTACAAACACAATGAACTGGAGGCATTGTCAGCACATCCTCATGAGTTTTACTTCATCTTGATCCCCTATGGAAAACTGACTTTCTTGTGGTGTGTGTGTGTGTGTGTGTGTGTGTGTGTGTGTGTGTGTGTGTGTGTGTGTGTGTGTGTGTGTGTGTGTGTGTGTGTGTGTGTGTGTGTGTGTGTGTGTGTGTGTGTGTTCGCAGATATTTGTGGAGTTTGTCACGGGGGAGGATGCGGACCGATTCGGTGTCTGGCTGTCCAGCTTTAGTCCGGACCCAAGGGTTGAGAACCCTGTCCATGTCACGCGTCCCGGTACGTTACATCCTACAGCGCCGTCTAGTGGACACCATGCCACAGCACCTCACGCTCTTCTTGTTAATGCCTAGCTCGTCACGTATAAGATTCAGTCAATCTTTGCTGCCTGGTTAAAGAGCCAATTTCCCAAAAGTCAGAGTTCCTTTAAAGAATTACACCGTCCATCTATTATTTTTATTGCCTCTTACTATGATTGTATCCTAATTAGGGCTGGGCGATTAATCGAAATTTTGATCGCGATTTCGGTTTTAGCGTCAAACATCACAAAATTAACATAATCAATTTTTTTATTATTTTTATTATTTTTATTTGAAGTTTTATAGACAGGGCAGAACAGCTGGATACATATCTGTAGATTAGTTTAAATTGGAACTTTTTCTATTTGACCATTTTGTGTATTTTTTGAAGGCGAAATTTCAGTTTTTTTTGGGAGACATGCTGAATAAATACGTGTTTTCAAACTCAAAAATAATCGTTTGAATAATCGTGATTTCAATATTGACCAAAATAATCGTGACTATGATTTTGCCAATAATTGAGCAGCCCTAATCCTAATCACATATTTTATTTTATACATATTATTTTTAGTCCTCCCTGTTTTATAACTTGCATTACTTTTGCTCTGACCAGTTAGTGTGTGTGTGTGTGTGTGTGTGTGTGTGTGTGTGTGTGTGTGTGTGTGTGTGTGTGTGTGTGCGTCCGTGCGTGCGTGCGTGTGTGTGTGTGTGCGTATTCTGTGTTTGTATTGCCTACCTCTGTGCTTAAATAAAGGTTGTTCATGATATACCCCACCCCACCCAGGCATGGTCCCAGACATGGACGCGATCGGTCCAGTCCGCACCAACATCAGTCATAAGACCGTGGTGACTGGGTTGCAGCCCCCCTTCTGGCTGGTGGTGCCCACCCGGCCCCACTTGTACCCCACCCTGTCCCCCCAGTTCTACACCCCTGGTGAGACCCCCTACTTAATCCATGTTTTTGAATAATAACAATTATGTCAATTTTAATAGATACTGATAATGAATGATAATGAAGCCAGCTGTACTGTATGGACTCCGCTATAGTATTGAAGATCAGTATGGTTATTGTGTGACCTCTCAGCACACAGGACGGTGAAAGGGCCACGGGACGTCGAGGTGAGTCTCTCTGTCGACAAGCAACCTAAGAACTAGCATTGTCCAAGCAGGCCCACCCTCTCATAATGTGCAGCTCCAGTCGCGTGTGTGGTGTGTGTGTGTGTGTGTGTGTGTGTGTTGTGTGTGTGTGTGGTGTGTGTGTGTGTGTGTGTGTGTGTGTGTGTGTGTGTGTGTGTGTGTGTGTGTGTGTGTCACTGACTGACTGACTGACTGACTGACTGACTGACTGACTGACTGACTGACTGACTGACTGACTGAGACGCTAACCTTTCTCTGTACGACCCCGGTCTTCATGGTCCTGTTTCCAACATGTGGGCTAGTCTTCCCATGATTGGAACATGTTTGCGTTCAATGACTAAAATCTTCTTCGTGAATCAAAAACAAACATATATAACAAACATATATGAACTTTACAGATGGAGGTTGACACCATATTGACCTGACTTCAGTTTTTTTAAACCTCATTTCCGTGCGTATGGATCCGTTATTCACCACAGTTGCAAGCTGCCCGTGCTTGTTTTGTTTGGTTATGTTATAACATATGTTTTGTATCGTGGAGAATACCTTCACGTGAGTAGGTTAGTGGTGATGATGCCTGCACAATGCCCCAACAAACACTAGGATTGGCTGAAGTTAGCCAACACCGGTTCCACATGTACGCCAACAAGAAACTTCACTTCACAACATCCTCCAACAACCACCACCAATTGGAACGGCACACTGGCCCGATGTTGGTGTATGTTGGGGCAATGAGCAAACACCTTTTTAGACGTTCCATTGTCAACATCCCTTCTCTCGCGTTCTTACAGTGGGCAGAGATCAGTATAATTGGGCAGAGCGTAGTCATGGTGACAGGGCTGCCGTTGGGCGGTTACAGCCACCTGGACCTCGTGAATGAGGTGGTGCCTTACTTCGTCGAGATGGACATCAGCCGTGTGTTCTACTCCGTAGTGATACTACCTCTGCAGAGAAGGGTACGCACGCACGCCCACAAACTGGGTTTTGATGTCACACATGTCCTTTGAAATTCCTGTTCTCCTATACTGTCCTTGCCTCTTTCCTCTCCATTTATTTTCACTATTGCCTCCTTTTCTCTCCACCTTTCATCCCTCCTTCTCTTCTTTTACCTCCACTCTTTTCCTCCTCACCTTCATTGCCTCCTCCTGTCTCCTCACATCTTCTTCTCCTCCTCTCTCGTCTCCAGGCCTTCATCCACTTTGACGACGGTTTGAAGTGCAAGGAGTTTGTCTCCGATTTCCTCCACAAGCCGTTCGCTATAGGAGGATGTGACCTCACCCTCCACTTCCTCCTGGACCATCTTAAGCCCTGCACCTCAGAGGTATGGTAGGACACACACACAAACTCACACTGTGTTGTGATGACCATCAGAGATCATGTATGTGATGTACTAATGAGTGATCATGATGTACACGAGTGTGATGTTATGACCGGTCTTGTATTCTCTCTCTGCAGCTGAAACTGTACAAGCGACTGCTTCAATGGAGCCACGTGGTGAGTATGTTTATGTTCTGTTTTAGGCCGATGCCAGTCAACAATCTCTTTAGTGTGTGATGGCCGATCTGGCCAATCCGATACAGATATTTTTATCAGCCGATCTGATACTGATTATAGATTTAACATTTTGGTGTTGCCAATCGTTGAGTACTTATAAAGAAAGAAGAAAACTAAATCCAATGGTTTATATATGTATTCAGGATTTTAAGTATTCTGTCATGACGGGGCATTCTGTGAGGTGATATAGTAGTCTTATGTTGTGATACTGTATAACGGTCTGTGTTGTGATGTAACAGTCTGTGTTGTGATATAGAAGTCTGTGTTGAGATATAACAGTTTGTTGTGATATAACAGTCTGTTGTGATATAGCAGTCTGAGTTGTGCTATAACGCTCTATGTTGTGATATAACAGTCAGCGTTGTGATTTAACAGTGTGTTGTGATATAGCAGTCTGTGTTGTGCTATAGCACTATGCGTTGTGCTATAGCAGTCTGTGTTGTGCTATAGCAGTCTGCGTTGTGCTATAGCAGTGTGTGTTGTGATATAGCAGTCTGTGTTGTGCTATAGCACTATGCGTTGTGCTATAGCAGTCTGCGTTGTGCTATAGCAGTCTGTGTTGTGCTATAGCAGTCTGTGTTGTGCTATAGCAGTGTGTGTTGTGATATAGCAGTGTGTGTTGTGATATAGCAGTCTGTGTTGTGATATAGCAGTCTGTGTTGTGCTATAGCAGTGTGTGTTGTGATATAGCAGTCTGTGTTGTGCTATAGCAGTCTGTGTTGTGCTATAGCAGTGTGTGTTGTGATATAGCAGTCTGTGTTGTGCTATAGCAGTCTGCGTTGGGATATAGCAGTGTGTGTTGTGATATAGCAGTGTGTGTTGCGATACAGCAGTCTGTGTTGTGATATAGCAGTCTGTGTTGTGATATAGGTGCCTAAGGAGAAAGCGCCAAAGGACCGGCTGTTGATGACGGCGGTTGAGTACTGCAGCATGAGAGCGCTGAAGTTTATATTTGACATCATGGAGACCACCCAGCACCTCAGCTGCCTGGTCCTCTCTAACCGGGTACGTCTCACTGTGGCTCTGGACAGGTAGAGGGGGTCAGGTAGAGGGGTCAGGTAGAGGGGTCAGGTAGAGGGGTCAGGTAGAGGGGTCAGGTAGAGGGGTCAGGTAGAGGGGTCAGGTAGAGGGGTCAGGTAGAGGGGTCAGGTAGAGGGGTCAGGTAGAGGGGTCAGGTAGAGGGGTCAGGTAGAGGGGTCAGGTAGAGGGGTAGGTAGAGGGGTCAGGTAGAGGGGCAAGTCAAAGGGGTAGGTAGACCGGTAGGAGACAGGTATTTACCATGACAACAATGACATCTGTCTCTCTCTCGCTCTCTCTCTGCTCCACTGTTCCTATTATGGATTCTGTTCTGATACCTCTCTCTCTCTTTCCTTCTTTCTCTCTCTATCTATCCAGGTGGTTTTCCAGATCCCTTGTGAAACTGATATGTTCAATTTAAATGCAAATCTCATCGTGGAAAACGACAAACTAGTCAAAGAAAGGTATGTGTGTTAATTTGCTGAGCCCAACCTAGAGCATCGATATGAGCTTCACGTCTGTCTGTCTGTCTGTCTGTCTGTCTGTCTGTCTGTCTGTCTGTCTGTCTGTCTGTCTGTCTGTCTGTCTGTCTGTCTGTCTGTCTGTCTGTCTGTCTGTCTGTCTGTCTGTCTGTCTGTCTGTCTCTGTGTCTGTGTGTTTTGTATTTATCCTTAATGAAGTCTCTCCTGCAGGTCTATATATTTTCCAAAACCATACCAATTTCAAACGTGAGTCGCTCAATCCGTCTCCTGATCAATATTAAACATTATCAACATCTTGTCTTATCTATGAAAAGCGAAAGCAGTTTCATCCAGTCTGATTCAACCATATTGTTTTGGTCGTCTCAGGAGATTCAAGTTCATACGGTCAAAAATGGCTCGAAGAAGATTCAAGGGATTGTGTAAGCTTGCCCCAACCACGTCTGGCCAATCAGCTCCTACACCCATCAGCACCTGGCCAATTAGCTGCCCCTCTCCGGACCTATGCCCCGCCCCCTGCTGCCCCTGCAGAACTCTGCGCCTTAGCCCACGTCCAGGCCGGGCCCCCGGGCTCTGGCCCCAAGCCTCCAGCCCTGAGTCAGGAGATGTACCGCTTCTTTGCTACGGCCATCCACCATCCTCGCCGGGCCAGAGTCCGACAGGAAGTGAGCCGAGGTGGACAGGAAGTGGGCCGAGGTGGACAGGAAGTGGGCCGAGGTGGACAGGAAGTGGGCCGAGGTGGACAGGAAGTGGGCCGAGGTGGACAGAAAGTGGGCCGAGGTGGACAGAAAGTGGGCCGAGGTGGACAGAAAGTGAGCCGAGGTGGACAGAAAGTGAGCCGAGGTGGACAGAAAGTGGGCCGAGGTGGACAGAAAGCGAGCCAGGAGAAAGTGGTGAGGTCTCGGCTCTCTTCATCCTGTCTGTTGGCTGCAATGTGACACCTTGCAGCTGACATATTGGCTGTACGGTGTCACATTATATTCTTTTTCTCTCGTCCCATCCTCAGACCTCCTCAGTGGAGGGCCGTTCTTTGTCCCAGCACGTTGGGAGGAGCCAGATCTGTCCTCTGTCCTCCTCCTCCAGCACCTCCTCTCCTCTCTCCCGGAGGAGCAGGGCCGACGGGAGCCCGCCACCCAAGAGAGAGCGGCGTGGGCAGAAGGACACCATGGAGGTGACGAGTGTGTGTGTGTGTGTGTGTGTGTGTGTGTGTGTGTGTGTGTGTGTGTGTGTGTGTGTGTGTGTGTGTGTGTGTGTGTGTGTGTGTGTGTGTGTGTGTGTGTGTGTGTGTGTGTGTGTGTGTGTGTGTGTGTACACGAATGCTAATGATTGGTTTGTGGTGTCTTTCCCCCCCCCCCAGTGCAAAGGTGTCTCTGAGGCCCTGATGGAGGACCCACCTGGACTACAGGAGGAGTGGTTTAAGCCTGGCAAATTCATCGTCATAGATGAGGTCGGTGACGAGGCGGAGCCCATTGTTAACTTCTCCTACCACTCTGAGGCCTGTGACCCCCAGACCAGACCCTCAAACATAACCAAGGAGAAGGAGGTGCCATCGGACCAGCAGGTCTCAGAGGAGGTCCCTCGCACCTCCTCCTTCTCCTCCTCTATCTCTAGAGGAGTCGAGTCCAACTCTTCAACGACAGCCCACTCCTCATCCATGTCTGGAGCCACAGATGTGTCCTCCTCACATCTCTCCAAGTCCTCCTCATCTTCTTCACATCTCCCCAAGTCCTCCTCATCTTCTTCACATCTCCCCAAGTCCTCCTCATCTTCTTCAGATCTCCACAAGTCCTCCTCATCTTCTTTAGATCTCTACAAGTCCTCCCCATCTTCTTCAAATCTCCCCAAGTCCTCCTCTTCTTCTACTTCTTCTTCTGTCCCTCCTCCGGTCGGAGTAGTCCCTTCCTCTTCTGAACAGAACACACAACAGAAGAAGTGTGAAGAATCTCCTGCCCAGGTGTCTGAAGATGATAAGCCTAACAGCCAGGAAGGGACCAGCATGACTACCACGACCGAGGTGGATTCTCTTCCTGCTTGTAAACCAATCACAAAGGAGGGGTCACAGAGCGAAGCAGCCATGGTATGTGAAGTTGACATGGCGAGGCCTGGCCACCTGATGGCAGCAGAGACCTCTTCAGTTGAAAGTGCAGCATCACTGACAGGAAAGGATGTCTTACACACTGACCCATGTCTGAAGGAAGAGGGGAAGAGAAAGGCCCAGCAAGAGTCAACCCTCACAGGAAAGGATGTGGTCGCCTCTCCCAGCGAAGACACGAAGGAGAACAGAGTAGAGGTGGATGAAACACAAGAGCAGCTGGGTGATGAAAAGACAAGCCACCAGATGCTCCATTCGAGGCCGGAGTGTGGCGAGGAGACGCCACACCAGACCCCGGTCCAGCCTGAGACGCCAGGCCACCCTGACCCTGAGAGCCAGACCTCTGAACACCAAGAGGAGGAAATGTTGGCCAAAGACGCTGATGAAGCTGAGCCATTCCAGGAGGTCCTCCTGGAAGAGGAGAAGGAGGCAATTGTAGAAGAACAAATGCCTTCTGAGGATGAAGAAACCCCAACCGTAGTTTCAGAGGCAACTGATGCATCACTCAACGGTGCATCGACAGAGGAAGCAGACACCAACCAGCTCATGGACTGTGTTGAAGGATCTCCTCCCACAGAGGAGTTTACTATGGGTCAGAGCAATAAGGAGGCCACCAAAGAGGAGCAGTCGACCAGTAACGACCCCACAGAGGAGGAGCTGACCAATAAGAGTCCCGCTGTAGAGGAGGTGGCTCCTGAAATGGAACAGCGACGATCTAAGAGAGGTCACCCCAGTCCAGAGACCGAGCCGCTGTCCACCAGACACTCCACCAGTTTCTCCACACCCACCATGAAGAGGGAAAGCCCTGCGCACGACCCAGTCATGGACTCTGAAATGCAGGAGCCACAAGGAGAAAAGCAGCCTGCTGCTGGAAAGAGAAGGAGTGGACGAGGGAGGAAAGAGGAGGTGCCGGTGCCTGGGACATCCAAAATGGCCGCCAAAGAAGGTCAACAGAGGTCGAAGGACAAGAAGGAGGAGGAGGTGTACCAGGTGGTGGACGCCATCGAAGAAAATCACCATGAGGAGGCCAACCTCAACTCCTTAGGTCCAGCGAGGAGGGGCAGTCGGGCAGAGACCAGAGCCACCGGAAGGTGTTCCAAAGCATCCAAGGGGGAGGAGTCACAGTACCAGGTGGGGAACTCTAAGGGGGAGCAGGAGGAACAGATCCCAGTCGAGGAACAGCTTTCAGGGGAGCCTTTGAGAGGGAAGAGAGGTCATAAGGTCACGGGGAGCCATGCCAAGACAGAACATGAAGCAACAAAGAAGAGAAGGACCACAGAGGAAACACCCACACCCCCTCCCGATAACCAATCAGAGGCTAGGTTGGATTCTGAGGTGAGAGAATACTTGATGTTGAGACGATGATTAAAGTTCGTTTTTTCTATGTGGTCAGCATGGTATGGATTGCTAACCTATAACATGCTATCTCTCTCTCTTCTCTCTCTCTCTCTCGCTCTCGCTCTCGCTCTCGCTCTCGCTCTCTCTCTCGCTCTCTCTTGCTCTCTCTTGCTCTCTCTTGCTCTCTCTCGCTCTCTCTCGCTCTCCCTGCCTTCTCCCTTCCTCTTCAGCCTGTTGTGTCTCAGGAACAGATGGTCTGTGACGAAGAGAAAGATTCATCCTCAATCACCGGTGAACGTAAACAAAGCGAGGACCAAGCAGGTGGGTGTGAGTTCTTCAATAAACATGTTGACAAACTGCTACTTTCTTGACTTGCGTTAATCTCTTGATTAGATAAACTCTCGCTGTTGACTACCCTGCATTTCTGTACCGAAATAAGGTCACTTGGTAGTCCACCGAATGGGAGGACTGAGGCTATCTTATCTGGCGACGTCAGTCTAATAGAGAATACGCTCAAAATAAAATACTTTTTCGTGTGCCTCCAGAAGTAAATGTGTGTGCAAGAATCAGTACAACATTTTAGGGCTTGTGTTTCTGCTTAGAGACAGCAGTGTAAGAGCAGCTACAAAGTAGAGCTGGACGTTATTATTTTCGATGTCCAAGACTTTTTACCTTGTTAGCTACTGTCTGTCTCTCTGTAGCGTCCAGCAAAGCGAGGAGGGAGGAGGAAGGGGCGGAGCCTAAGAGAGTCCGCTCTCTCTCTCCCTCCGTTGCCAACGACTACACCCTGCCCCCCTTCACCCCCTACAACCCCCTGGGTGAGAGAAGAGACACAATTAAATGGTTATTTTGTCACACGATTACTAAATTCAATTTTTTTCTGTTTCCCTCCGTCTCTTATCGGTGTGTCTCTAGGGATGGAGCATGTGGTTCCTAAGGCTGGGTTCTACTGTAATCTGTGTTCTGTGTTCTACGAAGACGAGACCAGAGCCAGGACACTCCACTGCAGCAGCTTGGGACACTACCACAACCTGAAGGTACACTCACTCACTCACTCACTCACTCACTCACTCACTCACTCACTCACTCACTCACTCACTCACTCACTCACTCACTCACTCACTCACTCACTCACTCACTCACTCACTCACTCACTCACTCACTCACTCACTCACTCACTCACTCACTCACTCACTCACTCACTCACTCACTCACTCACTCACTCACTCACTCACTCAACACCTCCTCCTCTTCTAGGTGTTTTACAAGAAACTAAAAGAGGAACAATCGAGGGGCCAATCAGGAGACTCCTCTCCTGGTCACTCCTCTGGATGATGCTAGCCCCGCCTACCAGCTCACGACAATCTTTCCAGTTGTTTCAGAGGTCTACACTTCCCATGGCTTTATGAGACGGTGTTTACCTTCAGTGGGATGACCACCACACTGGTCTTACTGGTTTTCTATTCTTTCGTCACGTGTCTGAACTGATTGGGGCTGCTTTCTTAAAGTGATGTCCTGACTGTTTCCAGTCAGGACATCACTTACTGGAAACGTGAGCTCTCATCTGGACTTGATATTTGGAATATATTTAGTTTATTACTCAATGTATCATCTGTATAATATGTTTACATGTCTTTATGTAACCAGTTGGATACTAAGTTAATAAAAAAAGTTTTTTTTTTATAACATTTGTTTGAGACACGCTGGCAGGCAAGCAGACAGACGCGTGTTTATACAAAAATGGGGTTTGTCTCGTGGCCCTGCGGTCTTTAGTGAGGCTTTCAGTTCGCAATAATATATACAACTACCTGATTACGCCATTTTAATTCCATTCAAAAAAGCTTTATGGCACGACTATTATTGTGAAAGGTATTACCAATGCATTGCTTATCTTTATCTTTTGTACCTGATGGAAGTAGGTTTACTTTCCCTACGAAAACGTCAAGAAAAAAATGATATACTTTTTTTTAATATACATTGGTAGTCAAGGCGGGGCCCTATTGTTGTTAAGGCAGCCACCTTAACCTTACAGTGCTGGGGGAAACACTGAGACATCGAAACAGGAACTGTGGGCTTGGAGCTGATTGTGTTCAAGTAATCAGTGAACAGTGCCAAGCCCAAAAAGAGTGACGAGTATCAATTAAGGGGTGGACATTTAACTATTTTACGAGATATATTTAGGAAATAAAAAAAACAATAAAAAACCAATGGTATGGTTGGATGCGAGCCCTGATAAAATGCATAAATAAGGAAATGAATGACTGATGTTCAGTCAGTGCACCGAGAAGAAGCTCTTTATGCTATTGGTCCTGTCTTTGAACTTGTTCAAACTAGTCGATTATTTACACAACACATACCTTGTCTATATTTAGTGCATATTGTTCGATCTGTCCACTATATATGACGGTATAATTGTAGCAAAAGTTTTTAGCACCTGTAACTGCAGATTTTGTATGCATACACTAAAGTCACAAAAGTAGAACAGTAAATTTGATGTAAATATTTTTTCTACCATTGTAAACGCAAAATAGGGTCTACGAGTTCACAAGTCTGTGTTACAGGTGCACAAATCCTATCCTGTGCATCACAACTTCAAAGAGCAGTGCAGCGCAGTTGGTGCAAAACACATTCACACACCCGTGTTTCATAATCTGAGAACATGCACAAAATGTGTGCATTCGTAAACCCAAAGTTGCATTCTAAGGCAGCGCAGGAGCTCCGGCAGCGGGGATATAGCGTGTGAGGTGCCAGAGAGACCACCCGGTAGGAGTCACCTGTCGGACCTCCTTCAGTGGACTACACCGTGGCAGCGAGTGGGATCAAACACAGATGTGCTAGAAGCGCTAAAGAGTGCCTACGCAAATTTTCAGCACAGACGCCGGGATGAACAGTAGCTTTCAAAAACTGATGGTAAAGAAGCGACCCTTAAAATAAAGATAAACATACATTGTATTCATTCACTGGCTGGCGGGGCAGAGAGAGTTGGGCTCTACCAACAGACTCACAAATATTTTGGACGATTTTGGGAGGGGGCCCTTTCCTTGTGAGAGGTCTATTTCCCCCTCAGCCGAAAACTGGAGAATGCTCTTCAGACTTTGGAAGTCCTTTCACTTGACTGTTATGCTTGTTCTAAGCCGTTCTAGGCTTGTTATTGCGTTCCAGTTATCATTGCTTATGGTTTCAAAGTTCAGCCTGTGGAAACATAATGGTGTAAGATTGACTCAGTTTAGTTGTGATGCAGACTGATGAGGTAAAGCTAAACGTGCACGGTTTGGGAAACCCGATTAAAAGGTCCAAGGTAATGGCAAAATTGAAAAGAGAGAAGGCAGATATAGTTTTTATGCAAGAAACCCATCTTTCCCGACAAGAGCGTGAGAAATTGAAATGATTTGGCTTTGCACCTATAATTCATTTGTGCAAAGTCATAGAAGAGGGATTGCTATTCTTGTGGCCAATAAGTTTAAATTTGAATCTTATAAAGAAAATAAATAAAAGAAAAGGAGGGCAGATTTCTTATTGTCAAGGGTAGGATTGAAAAGGATTTAGTAACCTTAGTAAATGTATACGCACCCCCTGATACTAACAAACTCTTTCACATCATTAATGGATGTAATTGCACTGGAAGCTGAGGGTGTCTGTATATGTGGTGGAGATTTTAATGTATTAAATCAACATTTAGACACAACTAGCTTAACAAGAAATAGAGACAAATAATCAAAATTAATTAACACAGCCTGGGATGAGATCCCTGGATGCATATTAATCCATTTGACACAAACTACACTCACTACTCAGCTCCACGTTGTACTTACTCCAGGATTGTTTTTTTTATGCCAAAAAATGACTGTTATAGGGTGAAAGAATGCAGAATTGGGGTAGCTGGTGTCTCTGACCACAGTGCTCTTTACTTTTTGACGGTTCAAGCAGAAGGAAGGAAGAGGTAGACGGGTTGGAGGTTAACTTGTGTTTTTTTTGATATCGGGCAATAAAAAAATGACAGTGTTACCCCTTACGTTTTGTTTGATAAAAAACGACAGTGTTACCCCATACGTTTTATTTGATAACGGGCAACAAAAAACAACAGTGTTACACCTTATGTTTTATTTGATGACGGGCAATAAAATACAACAGTGTTACCCCTTATGTTTTATTTGATAAAAAACGACAGTGTTACCCCTTATGTTTTTTTTGATATCGGGCAATAAAAAAATGACAGTGTTATGTACCCCTTACGTTTTGTTTGATAAAAAACAACAGTGTTACCCCTTATGTTTTATTTGATGACGGGCAACAAAAAACAACAGTGTTACCCCATATGTTTTATTTGATGACAGGCAATAAAATACAACAGTGTTACCCCTTATGTTTTATTTGATAAAAAAACGACAGTGTTACCCCTTATGTTTTATTTGATCACGGCCGATAAAAAACAACAGGTTTTTTTTTGATGTCGGCCAATAAAAAAAGACAGATAAAAAGCGACAGTGTTACCCCTTACGTTTTATTTGATAACAGACGACAGTTAGGTTCAGGGTCATACTCAGGGACACACAAACACTCAGCTAGGAGAAGCTGGGGATAGACTAGAAACCTGTTGGTAAGGTGACATCTGCTCTACCTCCTGAGCTAAAACCCAATTATTTATATAACAAAAAACGACAGTGTTACCCCTTACGTTTTGTTTGATAAAAAACAACAGTTTTACCCCTTAGGTTTTATTTGATATCGGGCAATAAAAAATGACAGTGTTACCCCTTATGTTCTATTTGATAAAAAACGACAGTGTTACCCCTTATGTTTTATTTGATAAAAAACGACAGTGTTACCCCTTACGTTTTATCTGATGACGGGCAATAAAAAACGACAGTGTTACCCCTTATGTTTTGTAAGATAAAAAACGACAGTGTTACCCCTTATGTTTTTTTTTATATCGGGCAATAAAAAACGACAGTGTTACCCCTTACGTTTTATTTGATGACGGGCAAAATAAAAAAAGACAGTGTTACCCCTTACGTTTTATCTGATGACGGGCAATAAAAAAAACAACAGTGTTACCCCTTATGTTTTATTTGATGACGGGCAATAAAAAACGACAGTGTTACCCCTTATGTTTTATTTGATATCGGCCAAAAATAAAGACAGTGTTACCCCTTACATTTTGTAAGATAAAAAACGACAGTGTTACCCCTTATGTTTTTTTTTGATATCGGGCAATAAAAAATGACAGTGTTACCCCTTACGTTTCGTTTGATAAAAAACGACAGTGTTACCCCTTATGTTTTATTTGTTGACGGACAATAAAAAACGACAGTGTTACCCCTTATGTTTTATTTGATTAAAACGACAGTGTTACCCCTAGGTATGTTAAATAACAAAGCAGCTGTAGAACAGATAAAATTGGAAATGAAAGAATTCTTAAACTAAATGACAATGGAGAGCTGGATCCATCCATGCTGTGGGACTCATTGAAGGTGGTGATGCGAGGGAATTTGATTGCTTAAATAAAAAAAGGAAAATCGTGGAATATAATAACCTGGTTTTAAATTTATCAAATGTGGAGCAGCAACATGAAAACAACAGATACCCAGAACGGCTGGTGCATACACAACAATTAAGAAAACATGATTTATTAGAACAAGAAATTGAGAAGACGGCCTGATTTTATAAGCAGACATGAATCGGGTCCTAAAGCGGCCAAATTACTTGCCCGACGCCTACGTAAACAACAAGTGTATAGTTCCATTCATAAGACATGGGACCTTTTAAAAACCTTTAAGGAAGAACTAGCTCCAGTCCTGCTGAAAACATCGAATTGGATTAAAGGGGAATGTAAACTTCCGCCATCATGGAATGAGGCAGTCATTACAGTACTCTCAAAGGAGGGTCAAGATAGGGAATATAGTAGTAATTATAGGCCTATTTCAACCCTCAACGTAGATTATAAAATGTACACAGTAATTATCGCAAAAAGACTTGAGAATATTCTCCTAGAATTAATAGACCAAACAGGATTTCGAAAAAGCCGACAAACACATGACAATATTAGAAGGACTCTATATTTGGTAGATAGAAAAGAAAGAGAAAATAGAACAGCAGTATTAGCCTTAACGCAGAAAAGGCTTTTCATTGGGTCGATTGGCAATTCCTGTATCTAACTTTAGATAGATTTGGCTTTAACAAACAATCTGTAGATTTAACAAGAACACTTTATCAACAACCAACAGCAAAAATTCAATTAACGCGTCATTTTCTCCATTACAAAGAGGAACAAGACACGGTTGTTGTCTCAGCCCCACATTATTTGCTATTTATGTTGAACCCTTGGCCCAGACAATCCGTCAACATGAACAAATACAAGGCATCACAATTGGACATAAAGATCATTTAATTAGTTTATTTGCGGACAATATTTTGGTCCATTTAGTGGATCCTGAGAACTTCCCCATTTTGATGGAAATCCTTGAAGAATTTAATTACTATGCTGGTTACAAACAAAATATTACAAAGACACAACTTTTGTAATTTAATTACAAGCCTTCAGAGGAAATAAAACATAGACATGATTTAACATGGGATATGGAAGAAATTCAATATTTAGTGGTGATCATTACAAAAAATTTGAACAAATTATAGGAGGCAAACTAAAATCGGATTGATCAGAATATCAAAAAGGATATTGAAAGATGGTCCACCTATTTATTGGATTTTGTCAGTGAGATTAATGTAATTAAGACAAACATGTTACCTAGATTGCTATGCCTGTTTCAGGCTTTGCCAGTAGGGATCCCTAAGGACCAGTTCTAAGGCCCAATCCCATTTCTACCCCTTACCCCTTCCCCTTACCCCTCCCCCTTGATTTGAAGGGAGAAGGGGTAAGGGGTAGAAATAGTGCACTGGGGTTTTGGTTTGATTTTGTTAGGCAATTTAAACTAAGGAAAGACCAGAAAGCACTTGGATGGATAGCCTTTGACACTCCATTTAAACCAGGAGAAAATAATGGCATATTTAAACAATGGGCAGTAAAAGGTATTAAGGCAGTTATTGGAACAATACGAAGAATAACAGACTTTCCAAAACCTAAAAGGAACATTTTCTCTTCACAATCTGGATTTATTAAGGTATATACAATTTAGAGATTAAGATGGACATTTCTCACAAATTAAACCCTGTTATAACAATTGAGGATGTTCAACTGGAAATATTTAGGGTGTTTTTTTATTACACCTAAAATCAGCAGTAAAGTAGCTTCAACACCCCAGCTATGTTTGAGACAGTGTGGCTGCTTAGAGGCACACCCCCACACACGTATGTTTTGGAGTTGTGAAAAACAGGCATTTTGGGAAGATGTACATCTTCTTAATTAATTTGCTTAGAAACAAGATTCCTTTGTCATGCACTGTCTTGTACTTGGCTCACATTTCACTGGTTACACTACAGAGGGACCGATACTTGGTAAAAGTACTCCTTACAACAGCAAGGAAAACCATAACTAGAAGCTGGTATAAGCCTGATTCACCTAAGCAGCAACAATGGTTTGATGTCATTCAGGAATGAAGGACAATGGCACGACTGACTTGGGTGTTAGGTTTGAGGGTAGATCTGTATGCTAAGAGATGGCAGAAGTGGAGACTTTAGATAAGACCAACTATAAGGACACTGGCTTGCAGTCTGTAGGCCTACTCATTTGAGTGAAAGGCAGCTACTTGAACTGAACTGTGCTTAACTTTACATAGGTATTTTGTCTTCTTGTTCTACAGGCTCTATTTTTGTTTGTTTTTGTTTGAATTGTTTGTTCTATCTGCACTGAATTGACATTTGTAAGTTGATGTGACTGTGGGCAGTTGTTATATGCTAAAAACTCAATAAAAATTTAAGTAGGCCTATAGGCCTATATAGGCTATATATTCGAAAAAAAAAAATTCTTTTGTCTGGTACTGAAGCATGTCTATAAATAATGAATGATTGTGGATGTGAAGTATTCTCCTTCTACTCAATAACTGGGAAGACCACAATTCATAAATCATCTGGAAATAAACGATAGGTGTTGGGTGAGGTTTGGCCGACTTGGCAACCCTTTAGACGTAGTCGGGGGATGAAAGCAGACCTGGCAACCCATGAGGTTTCGTCCCTTGCTTGTGAACAACACACACACTCCACATCCTGATCATCGCATTTTGAAGAGAGACGTCAGGAGTCATGGTTCCCAGCCAAACAAAGCAACGATATTAGACAAGTAAGATATGCCCGGTGTCTGATAGTACATTTATCCTGTGTTGTATTTGTTGTTTAATAGTGCAGCCCGGATTGGTGTAGGCTACTCAGGGGCAACGACGATATGCAACGGGCTGGCGTGCTGCGGTCTCTCACTTCGCAGTCAACATTTGAACTTTCATGAGCTTATCGCCATCCTAGTATATAAAAGAAATCCTTTCTGAATCAGGGTTTGTGTTGGTAGCCGATAGGTACTGCACCACAAACAACGCGGACGCGCAGGTTAGTGTCTCTGGGGCTAGCAGCTAGCAGCTAGTCTAGCTCACGTCTGATAAGCGTGGTAAAGTCGGTTTTACATTGGACGTTTGATATGCAACACATTCGAAAAATCCATTTAGCACTGGCTACGAGGGACGAATTTTGTGTCAAACTATCTTTGTGTTAATACAAGGCCTGCCTATATAACACAAAGATTATTTTGTAAAACTATTTTTAATGTTGATAAATGCTTTAAATCTATTCTGCGGCTTCACCTTTTGACTTATGAAGGGATATGATGGTCCTTACATTCTAACTAAGGCTTTTTACATTCTAATTAAGCCCCTTACATTCTACTTACACTCTAATAGGCCTTATTCTCTAACCAGGCCCCTTACACTCTAACTAGGCTCTAACTAACCAGCACCACACATAATCAACAGGGCCCCAGGTCATGGAAGAGCCACGCCACCATAAAGAAGATTTAGGAACATAGAAAGAACCAGCTCTCTTCTCCCAAGGGAAAGCCAGATCCACAGGTTCCCACAACAGTAAATTAGTTTCTTAAAGATAAGCCCGCTCCCCGGCCCCAACTAAAGGCAACAACAGTGCAGCCTACCACAAGATTTAGGGTTAACAGAAGATAAGGTCCCCACACTCAGCATAGCCACAGGTGACATGTATTTCACTCCCTTTTTTTGACACAAAACATGTTCGTCGGGAACGCGCATTCACGCGCACAAACTCAGTTTAAACTATCGCCTTTTCTCATATTTCGTCACTCGAAGTAGAACCTTGCTCCAAGGCGAAGCTACGAGTCCCTCAGCGCGCGCTAAGGTATTTAGACCGAACCTACCTCTTAGGCTGCTCATCATTAGTATAACCTGTTACCAGTGAACTCAACTAACTGTCCTGTAACACAAAGCTTATTTACTCAAAAACCAACCATTTGATTTTATATATATATTTAATGTAAAAAAAAATGCTTTACAACTACTTAGCCTGTCATAACACATCTGCGTGAACTCAACTAACTGTCCTGTAACACAAAGCTTATTTACTCAAAAACCAACCATTTGATTTTATATATATATTTAATGTAAAAAAAAATGCTTTAAATCTAGTATGCGGCTTGACCTTTTCACCTACCCAATGTGAAAGCACATCTGGTGAACCCAGCTAATTGCCCCAAACATAACACAAAGCTTATTTTTTCCAAAAACTTTTGATTGTATACATTTTTTTTAATGTTCGTCAGGTGACAACCCCAGTCAACAATCCCTTTCTCCTCCATGTCGTGGTTCAGTCTACTTCAGATTGATGTGGAAGTGGAAGAGCCAGAGACGTTGGAGAACCCGACGCAGTCGTTTGGGATTCATAATATCTTCTGGAGGTTCACACAGCTTTTGTCCGTGATATATGTATTATATGATATTATTGAGATATAGAGCTCCTGGACTGTAACGCAAGTGTTGTACTCTTCCTTGTTATTTGGATAACTGTTCTGCTGTTGGTGTTATGGCGCATAACAAGTTGGACTCTTGTCTCTGGTATTTCCACAACGAGACTCGTAGTGGGGGTTATCTCAGCCATGGTTAAGAATGAATTGGGGGAAAGGAACTTTGGCTTTGACTCCCTCAAGAACATGAACCACGACATGGAGGAGAAAGGGATTGTTGCCTGTGAATGTCTCTCGCTTGAGCCCTGCTTCCCGCTGCCGAGGGACCACCACCTCGGCACCTCGGACCATCATGTGGCTTGACCTTTTGACCTACCCATATCGAAACACATCTGGTGAACTCAGCTAACTGCACCATACATAACACAAAGCTTATTTTTTTTCCAAAATCCCACCATTTGAAATTATAAAAAAAAATTACCCTCAAAATATGCTATAGATCTATTATGCGGCTTGACCTTTTCACCTACTGATATCAAAACATACCTGTGAACTATATAAGTTTGCATACAAAAAATGTAGGCAGGCTATACTTGATTTATGTGTACTTTTTACACGAACTAAGTAATTAAATACTTAGTAATTAGCTTTGTTATGTGTAGGACAGTTGGTTGAGGTCAGCACATGTGTTTTGACATGATGTGTTGGTCAAAAAAGGTCCAGCTGCATAATAGATTTTGTAGCATTTATCATTTAAAAATTGTTTAAAATCAAAAGGTGTTTTTTTTTTTTGGAGAAATTAAGCTTTGTGTTATGTGTAGGGCAGTTAGCGGAGTTCACCCTATGTTTTTTGACATGGGTAAGTCCAAAAGGGAAGCTGCATAATAGATTTAAAGCACTTATCAACATTACAAATGGTATAAAATACAAAGATGCTTTTTTTGATAAAAAAATAAACTTTGTTATATAGGCAGGCCTTGTATTAACACATCAAATTTGGTTTGACACAAATTCGTCCATCGAAGCCAGTGCTAAATAGATTTTTCTAATGTGTCGAATATCAAATGTCCAATATAAAACCGACGCTAGTCTGGTAGTGGTTAGTGTTATCTTACCTTTTTTAAATGAGTCATCAACCATTTAATATGGTGCATCAGAAATAATGAAACCTCTTGATATACGTTGCTTTTTTGCTATGTGGTATGCAGTGCCTCAATGTTTAGAGAAGACTAGATGGGCGTTTGAGGCATTGATATGTGATTCATGAACGAGTTGTTCAATCGGAACGAATCTTGTGTGGGATCCGTCTCTGCGGTCGTTCATTAATTTGTTTTTGGATTTGCACGTGCGAATGACTTGTGATCTGGTACGTATGATCCGTATCTGTGAGTCGATCATTGATTTTGGTCATGGTTTTGCTCATCAATTTATAGGGACCCTTTTTCTGTGGTGTTTTAATGTGTGCACTAAAGTAGATCCCCTCACATGTTCCTGTGCCAAAATAAACCTTATTATGGGGACTGATTTAAGTTAGCTCTATTGTGTAGTAGTCAGTGGTGGGTAGTAACGTGTTACAAGTAACGCAAATTAGTAAGAAAGTACCTTTTTCGGGTACCAAGTACTTTTCACGTTCCTTTTTTTAAGTCTGTAATTTTACTCTTGCTTGAGTAAATGTTTGATTTAGAATTCTACTCTCTACTCTATTACATTTTCCATTGTGCCTTCAGAGTATTTTCATAAACACATTACCTTCGTTGACTGTAATACTAGCGTACACGTTAGCGACGCGCCCTCCCTAGGTTGCGCCATTGTTGCGATTCCATAGCTGAGGAGACGAGTCGACAGTGCAACGGTTCACGGGTTACCCGTGATCCGTACGGATCAACCCTCACGGTTCGGGACGCAAGTGATCCGCGGATCACTTGCCGTGAACGCACAAAAAAAAAGTTGTGCGTTCACGTCATCAGCACATGTTTAAAGGACAATTCCATACCGGTAACATCAAGTATCGTAGCGAAAATAGTTTATATTGTGTTTTATTTGGCGTTCCTTCAATGCCATTGAAACAGAAACCGGAACCGGACATGTTTATGTTTGGTTGTGGTCTTTTCGCTCGGTTCTCCGTATCAACAGTAGGGCTAGAACTGAGCGAAAAGACTACAACCAACCTCCCTTGCAATGAGCAAGGAGTCTTCCAACCGAAATCAATGGACAAAATGCCAAAAAAAGCACGGCAGAAACTGTATTTCGGTACCATACTTGTTGAAAAGAAAGATGAGGATGTCTGCATTGCCTTGGGAGAGTGTAGACTCTAAACTCTCCCCAGGCATTGCAGACATCCTGTATTGTAAATCCAGGGTTAGAGATTATTTACTATCCATGTTAAAAAGAAGGAATAATGCCTCAGATTGCCATTTTTTAAAATATGGACAGGCGCAGGATTATTACCTTTTTTTTCACTTTATTTTGTTTTTACACATTTGAAGATTTTATTTAAAGTCACATTTGTCTTGTTATTTTTACTGTTGTTGATCCGAAAATGATCCGACCCGTGACTCAAAAACCGTGACACGATCCGAACTGTGAGTTTTGTAATCCTTTGCACCCCTACTAATTAGAGGTGGTTGACAATAGGACTTGTACATCAGAATCTATGATGCGATTTTTTGTTGGCGATTGCAGTATGGGATAAATTAACTAACATCTAAAGAGAATACATAATTAGGGATATACCGATACCAGTACTCTTGGGTCCGATACTGTGCTCATGTACTTGTAAAACTTTACACAACTTGTCCTAACGTTGAAGAGCCAATGGTGAAACCCAAAAACCTGATTTTTTTTTTTTGACATGACATGCCAGTGTGTGATTAGCCTTACAAGCAGTTTTGAAAATCTGCCCTTATAACATCACAAGTGGGCGTGTCCACCTAGATGTGTGACGGATAGATGAGCCAACGTTTGCTACAGACCACTGGGTAGGCTGGTAGACTGATCTATCCAGCACACATCTAGGTGGACACGGTCCGCTTGTTGAAGATTTTCAAAACGGCTTGTAACGCCTCTTTCCTAGAACTCTCACACACATTTTTATTTAAATCTGTGTTGAATTCCCGCTGAAGCAGTAGGTTCACTGGCTCCTTTAAACTGTAAATTCGACTATTAGGAATTAAATATCAGTACTCTGTATCAGAGAGTACCCAAATGTAACTTTTTGAACTTGGTACAATGAACAGTGGAATCTGTGCATCCCTATACTTAATCTTTGCTCACTATCACAAAAGTGTGCGGAAAAACTTTTGTTACCAAGGTAGGACTCTCCCCTAGTAGAAGATGCTTTAGGCTACTATTATAGAGTTGAACTAATGTTCAATAAGGTCTCAAACTATGGCCCTAAAATATTCTATTCCAAGAAAGGTACAATTTATTGCATATTTCCAAGTAGTAATGCGCGATATAAACGATATACGATATATAACGATAAAAGATAGCCGCAACGATTAATGATTTTAATTATATCGCGCTATCACGATAATGCATGTTGACGCAAAAGTTTTTTTTAATTTTTGTGGTTTGTTACGGTTCCATTCCACATTGCAATTTTTCGCAACCAGTGCCAGAATTTGTCAACAAACCTGCATGTGCGCAAATAAGTTAAATCATTGGACAAAAAGGTCTGGGGCGGGGTAAAGCGAAATGTATTAAATGCATCGGCATTTTTATCTTCCATATATTTTCCAGCATACCTTTTTATTGGCTTTGGTTGGACCGTCGGGTGAAATTGAGGTCGTGGCTCCAACATGGAGCAAAAAGGAGACGGAATGTCTTTTGGATATCGGACCCATATATCCAATAGACGTTCCGTCTCCTCTTTGCTCCATGTTGAGCCACGACTCATTTTCACCGACGGTCCGACAAACGGTACTGCTAATCTTGGAGTTACCGCTAATCAAACAATAATTCTTTATAATGCGTGTGGACTGAGCGGGTGCCTGTTACGTCCAAAGAGGCTATATGGTTTTTAGAACTTGATCGGGCCGAGGTGTGTGTTCGCTTTCACATCTTCAAGCGAACCGAGACCACCTCTCCGGCTGGGGTCTCGGACCGGCTGTTTGGTCCGTTCCCGAGTTTGAGTGGTTTGTAATTCGCAACAGCCCAGAATGTCCGCACCAAGGGACCAAACTCGTTTTAGTGCGCACTAAAACACAGGAATCAATTCAAAAAGACAAAATCTGTATTAAACAGACAAGCACAACGGCTTTGCTGTTCCGCTCTCACACTATTGGAACACACCACTCCGTTTGATCGATAAGAAATATCACCGTGATCGACAACAATTCTTAGCAATCAATGATTGATCATCAATTAATTCATGCCATCCCTAATTGTCAGTAGGGTGTCTGTTCCTTATCTAAAAGAGAGACCCGTTTTTTCCTGTTTCTCTGCATCTTGGGTGGCATTTTAAGGACTTAGTGTAGTGCCTTTTTAGAGTGGTTTGCACTAAAGGAAAGAAACCGCTCTTTTCTTTGTTAAAGTCTCTCTGCAGCTATTGTGCCTTGAATTTTTAATTATCTGCAACATTATTAGTGTGAATGATTACAGTGTTGCACCAATAAATGTTCTCCAAACGAACATACAATATACCTCTTTTTTTTAATTACATTTAGCAGTTTGGCTTTTCCTTAGGGTCTATGTAACCTGTTCTGAAAATGGTTATTTTATGATGATTGTTATATTGTGATATATATCGCTATCGCAAAAGAAAATGCGATGCTGCAATGTATATCGCAATATGGATTTTAGGCCATATCGCCCATCCCTATTTCCAAGTAATGAAATATACCAGTACCATTCGGAGCTTCTAACCTGAGAGCCGAGAGTGAGGGGGGCAGCATGGTTTCCAAATATGGAAATGAATGTTTGTGATGAGTTAACGACCCTATGGGATGATGGATGTGCAGAATTAGAGGATTTAATGCTGAAAGTCTTGGGAGAGGCAAGTTAGTTATTTGCAAACCAACTCATATTTTTGTTACTTGTTACCTGTGATAGTCCTTTCTCTAAAAGTATACTTCAATCACGAAACCGCATCCATAATTGAGGAGTGACGTAAAAATCTCAAATGAACGTACATACGTATTTCTTTGCTGTTTGTATTGTCTCTCTGTTGTGTATTTTCATTGTAGTAATTATTGTGGAAATGAAGGCAGCTGGACTGGTTGTATCAGGGGATTGAATAGATGTTTTTTTTATCACAGGATGTAATACAGTAAGGTCGAATAGTGCAGGTGGGTGAGGAGCATTCTCCATACGGGCTCTTGGCTTTCGATCCCTCTTCTCGACCGAACAAAGCAGAGTTCAGGGTAAGTGTTATAACTAAGAAAGCCTAAATTCACAAAAGGGAACGTTGCAGTGTGTCCCTAGGATAAGGTATATGACCCTGGCTTTGTCTAAACCAGCAGCAGGCACCAGACATTTGGTTTGTCCTTGTAGGGACAAAAACACAATGGAGGTTTGTTGTAAATAACACATTGTATCAGTTGGAGAGGCACTGGCCTGTCCTTACAGTAAATTACAAGATCAAGAGTGGTACAACTGGCCAGGTGTTTCACCTGTAACCGGTTTCTCAGGTCAGTCTTAAAAATAATAAATCAACAGCCGAGTGGATGTGGGGCCCATGGGGGTGTGATTTGAATGAAGTCAACTAGTTCTACTTGCTCACGTATCCTTTATCCAAACATTTTTGAATGATAAAGTTACTTACATTTACATGTTTTTTTTTCCCGAGATCCAACTTTTCGGTGGCCCTGGCGTATGTGGAGAGTAGCAGTAGCATTTCTTCAGATGGAAAACGAAACATTTCAGATAATTACACTGCAGGACTCGTTAGAATCAGATAAAAACGTGACATAAATATAATAACTCAGAAGTAACACGTTGAAGCTGCAGGACTGTATCCGATCAGTGAGTCTGCATTTCTTTTATAATCCTAATTTTGAATTATTGAAGAACGCTGTTTCACAACTAGTTGCTGACAGGATCCTGTACATTTGTATTTATTGTTAGATCAATTGGTTAACACTTTCTTTTACTTAATTGCATAATTATTATTTGTATGACATATGATATCCCTATGTTTTGACATTAGCATTATGTATGAAGTGTAAACAAGATCTACGATATGCTGGATGCATACACATATTATTGTTCATTATTACTATTATATATCATCAAGTTGAAATATAAATTGATCAACATGTTTATTTTTATTGTACTTATAATCTGCAATGAACGTTAGATATTCCGTATTATGAGTGATACTGTACAACACCTACTGTGTTTTTTGCCATAATATGCATTATTACGAAGATTCTTATCAGTTTATAGTTAATTATAGTAAAGACAATTTCCTTATTAAACCTTATTGTTTTATCTGAAGTATGCTTTCAGTATCCCCTTGCAGCGCTCCGACATTAACGGTTGCCCGCTTGCCCGGGGCAACTAAAAGTAATATTTGGGCAGTTGAGATTGATTCTGGTTGCCCGAGACGGCGCAAGTGGATTTTGGGTGGATGTTAATATAAAGGCTATTTATTCTAGTGTTTTTAGAAACTGCAGACAACCTTTGTGTCCCCAAAATCACACAAAATAGAAGTATTGCAAATTGATCAGCGCGCGTGTCTTCTCTTCTCTCGAACAGCGAGTTAACGGACACGCAGTGTGGTCTCTGGTCAGTGATTCGACCGGTGTTAGCTAAAGGTTAGCCAACACAGCTAGCATCTCAAGTGCAGCGCCCTCCGTGAATGGTTTTGTAGGTAGAAGGAAAATGGCATTAGTGATGGAGGAGTGCGGTTTGGAAGTACTCTTGGGATTGAGGCAAATTACCAAGGAAAGTCGTATGCAAGAACACGGTTTTGGGGTTTCATAACGGTGCACAATGCACGGCATAATAGCCGATCTTTTTTCACGAAATTTAGACCCTCAAAATATGTATTATATGAAAGCTCGCAGCCTCCTATCTCCAACAGTCCAAACAAACCCATATCATTCGCTGTGACTAAAAACTCGCAAATAACAACTTAAGAAGAAATGTCCCCTTTTCTTTTAACATCCAACAATGAAGTTTTATCTTCTGATTATATTGTCCACAAAGTTGATTCTGATCGCATAAACCCCTAACACCGTAAACACATGAAATCCCAGTGTCTGGGCCCAAATTTTGCAACTTAACATGGTGTTTACAATCAATGACTAAGAAGGTTTCTTAGGAAAAAGGTAAATTGCCTTCAATCAGCAAGAACATGTTCTTCAAGCACAATCTAGTGGCCATATGTGAGCGTGTATTTGCCGAGTGTTTGGTTTGGTGGCATTCGATTTACTATTTTGCCCTGAACTTTAAATAGAGGTGTCAAAATTGTATTGATATCTACCTTTACTTGGTGCTCATAGTAAGGACAGCGCTCCCAACCAGGCTCCGGACTGGGTAATCTGTTGATACCGGGCATTTGCCAGAGGGCGGGCCACATTTCGGCGGTGCGAGGGGCCGGCCCTCCTCAATCATAGACCGGGCCAATACTGATTATACGACCGCGTTCCTTACCTGACAATACGGATAACGCAAAGAGCCCAATAAAGAACCTAACGTCACAAATGTTGCAATGGGTGCATCCAGTATATATAGCGCTTCCTTGTCATGCACATCTACATGTGACGGTTGGTATATGGGTATTAATTTTTCTATTTTCTTCAAACTGTAAAATCCTGTTTCTCCAAACCGTACAATCATTGCAACAAACCAATTAAATAAAAACTAAAATGCTTTCTTTAAACTCAAAACTACAATTTTCTTCTTACTATGGCGAATTTATATTCGAATATTATGCAAAAATATATGTTTGCGGTGCACGATGGGATTATACATCTAACAGCGAACGTTAACCGGTCCATGAGAGGATGCAGCGGGATGGTTGCTTCGTTTTATATTTTAATTTCAGTGGATGGCTAACAAAATCATGGGAAAGAGTTTGGCAAAAGAAAGAAATGGGGGCGCGAGAAGATTCGGCACAAAAGGCAGAAATCTCTCTTCAAGCTGAGAGGCGTCTGGATGTTTTAAAATAGATCGCTTGTTTGCTGTGGCCAGTGCTTCCAACCGTTGCTGTTTAGTGGCCCCCGGGCCCGACGTTCCCTGCTGCTACAACCGGCGCAAATGCCACTTCAACCGACGAAACTGAGGACTTTACAGGGGCGACAATGAAAATCGCCCCAGACCTCTTCCCATTGACTCCCATTGTTAAATGCGTGTGTACTTACACAAAACAGAGCTCTCAAATGCATTCTCTATGGCTTCCGGAGGGCTCGCCCCTCAAGTCCTATTCATAAGTAAGTAAGTTGGCTAACGCTGTTATTTTGGCAGGTGCACAGTCGCCATCTACTGACACTAGTGGTAATGAAGTGCGTGAACGGGTCTCGACTTCGTATAGACAAGTTTTTGACCGTTTCCGATTTACTTCATTACGCAAACATAATTCCATTGCCTTGCTAGCGGACTTGTCCGGTATGTTTAAACCGTGTGGATTATTAATGTGGAATAATTGCAATTTTGGCAAGAAGGCCCCGCGATCAAAGACAAGCGTCAAGTAAGGCCCGTTTGGTTTTAATAATTGTGCCCACCGCCGACATGTGTTGACTTCGGCTCACAGGTCTTCTCTTAAGTAGAAGTTCGCTGAAGTTGGTTCGGCTCGGAGGGGGGGTGGGGGCGGACCGCGTCGTCGGTCGGTCGGGATCGGTCCATAAGGGGCCATGAGGTGTTTAGTAGATGGAAAAAATGCCAGGGCCGAAAATCGTTCCCCAGTCCGACCCCTGCTCCCAACTGATAATTATTCAGGTGGAAATGTTATCTTCCACTATATGCTGTGTTCCATGGCTTCATTCACTCCTAACCAAGTAATTATCTCATAGGGATGCACGAATTTTCGGAGCCACCGAAAATTTTCGGCCGAAATGGCCCAACAAGCGCATTTTCTGTTTCGCGGCCCGAAAAACTTCATTTTTCACCGAATACAACACGGCCGAAACAGAAATTTGTGATGAAGCAAACAAAAAGCGCGGCCAGCCCACGCTTATATCTTTTGATAAAGCGCCAATATGTTTGCGGTGTGGCCAAGTGTGGGGTTTTTCAATGTTCTAAGAAAGACCCCACGTATAACAATTTGCAAAAATTTGCAATGCCTTGAATTTTAATGGAAGTTAGTCACAAGTCATAGCCATATAATGCAATGGCACTAGGGGCTTCGCGCTGTGGGGACATTTTCACACCGAGGGATACACCGCGGTATTACAGAGTATAGAGGCTTTGAAACTAGGTGCCAACCGCCCATCTTCTCTCCGTCAACCTCTAACTCTCTCTCACACTCGGTGACCAAGCGTCTGATCTGGCTACGAGCGGCCAATTCTCGGTGACAGCGTCTTTCTTATAACGTTCTATATATTATAGTATAATATAATTGGATAGATCAAATATCACCGCCAACAAAGTTCTGGCGTGCCTCCGCAATGGCCCGTCGCGCGGGAGAGCTCTCGTAGGGGTTGGGGCTTCACGGGGTTTTGTTACCACGGCGTTGCCTATGGTTTCCGGGTCTTGCGTGTTCCCAACGCCAATATTAGGTAGCCCTATCTAGTGTGTGTTGTGTGTGTGTGTGTGTTGTGTGTGTGTGCTATATATGTATATGTGTGTGTTGTTGTATATGTATGTTTATGTATATGTAGTGGTGTATGTATATGTATGTATGATATATATGGTATATATGTTATAACAAAAAAAAATAAAGCACACCCTAAATGGTACTAATAATTGTGCTATAGATTTATCTTTTCAGTCTTGAGTCCTTTTTCGGCTCTTTCGGCCTTGGTTTCCTCATTTTTCGGATTTCGGCCCAAAGAATTTTTCTCATTTCGGTGCATTCCCCATTGCCTTGATAATATCACTTTCATCACAACAATCTACCCCTCCACGTACCAAATTTACTTTGGGTACGTTCTTTCCTGAAAAAAACTCTTCTCCCCTGATATCGAAAAATTGGTATAGATATCGATATTTTCCAGTATTGTATCGAAAGTAGAAAATCCAGTATCGTGACCTAACAACCACTACACTAGAACGACGCATTGTGATTAATTCCAGTTAGAGCTACAAGAAACCGTGAAAGTTAAAAAATACATATCTTGGCTACTACCTCTGACATTTAGTTATGCACATTTTGCATAAAATCCATGCAGGTCTAACTGGGGGATAAGCTTTTAGCACTAGGCTATTTCACGGGCCTGCTGCCCAAATTGACATGCCCAAAAATTAATAGTATGCTCCACACTACAGGGCTATATGAATATAGTTTGGTTTCTCAAAAGAAGGTAAACACCTTGTGAGGTCGCTGCAGAGTGTCAGAATCAATATAGATGTTTACTGTTGTCAGAGTAAATTCAGCTTAGAACCATAGAAAAGAAATGTTCAAATTTCCAATTGTCCGCCTAGAGAAAAAATTAATTTTAGAGTTGAAATAACCACCTGTATAATATTCTTGGGATAAAAAGTAGCCAGACCTTAGGGATCGTATACTAATCATCGAAGAGGTATCCCTGTTCCAGGAATAAATGCCTAATAGTGAATTTTAGAGAGGGTTTTAGTACAGGTAGTTCGCAGGCGGACTAAAATGGTGCCATTTGGGCAGCTTTTGGGGCACCATCAGTGCCATTTTCACCTTTTCTAAGGTTACCCAGACTGTAAAATAATTTTAAATTTCAACCTTGACATATCCACGATAAGGTATTCATCCATCCATTAAACAGTTTGACTTTGTTTTTTGCCCTCATACATTTTCCCAGTCCAAAGAAACCATGCATCAAATTAAAGTTTGAACTCCAACTATTGAGCAGATTATATTTGGAACAACTTATAAATAAACCAAACTTGTAAAAATCAAAGAGGGTTAAACTAGGGCTGGTGCCAAATTAATCGATTTCGATCCGCGATTATGGAATTTTTGGGGTCAATACGATCTCCAAAAAACTCGTTTATAATCCGAGTTTGATAACGTTAATTTGGAAGCGATGGAGGATTTTGACATGAAAACGTATAAGTATTCCCAAAATAAAAACCTTTTTTCGTTGTGTTAAAAGTGGTTACTAATTGCCCCCACAACATTCCGAATCTAACATTTGATTTTTATAAAAACGTTTTTCATGAATAAATATAAAGAGATGCGCATGCGAAAGCCAAATTCCAACGCGGCGAGAGGGAAGTTACATCACAGGGCCGTGGCTGCTCAAAGGATAGTTATGGCCGTTTGGCAAGGAGGGCGGGAACATGGCCCAGTGAACCGCCAATCCAGCAGCAATCGGTCTACGCTGCTATTGGGCGGCTCACTGGCAAAGTTTTGATTTGTACTCCCTCTTCGCCGCGTTGATGCTTTTTTACGCATGCACTTACACACGAAAAAAGGTTTTTTTATTTTGGATAGGCCTACTTTATACGTGGTTTTTCTGTGGTGGATGTTTTGATTGGTATATTTTTTATTCATGAAATGTTTTTATAAAAATCAAATGTTATATTCCAGAAAATGTTGTGGGCATTGCCACCTCAAACACAAAGAAAGTTAATTTTGGATACTTATCGTGTTTCTGTGATATTTGGATTGTTCTTTAATAAATATATATTGTTTCATGAAAATGTTTATAAAATCAATGTCCAGAATTTCCCAG
>OLKM01000206.1:227079-241537 GCA_900291075.1 Melanogrammus aeglefinus
TTTAGACCGAACCTACCTCTTAGGCTGCTCATCATTAGTATAACCTGTTACCAGTATAACTCTTTGTCACTGAATAAAGCCAAGGCTTTTATGCCGACATAGTCCATCCCTTCTCCGTCTCAGTTCCTCCGATCCAGCCAACAACCAGACCACATTTTTCCCAACACTTACCCATGTCAAAACACATCTGGTGAACTCAACTAACTGTCCTGTAACACAAAGCTTATTTACTCAAAAAACCAACCATTTGATTTTATATATATATTTAATGTAAAAAAAAATGCTTTAAATCTAGTATGCGGCTTGACCTTTTCACCTACCCAATGTGAAAGCACATCTGGTGAACCCAGCTAATTGCCCCAAACATAACACAAAGCTTATTTTTTCCAAAAACTTTTGATTGTATACATTTTTTTTAATGTTCGTCAGGTGACAACCCAAGTCAACAATCCCTTTCTCCCTCCATGTCGTGGTTCAGTCTACTTCAGATTGATGTTGGAAGTGGAAAGAGCCAGAGAACGTTGGAGAAACCCGACGCAGTCGTTTGTGGATTCATAATATCTTCTGGAGGTTCACGCAGCTTTTTGTCCGCGTGATATATGTTAATTATATGATATTATTGAGATATAGAGCTCCTGGAATCGTGTAACACAAGTGTTGTACTCTTCCTTGTATTTGGATAACTGTTCTGCTGTTGGTGTTATGGCGCATAACAAGTTGGACTCTTGTCTCTGGTATTTCCACAACGAGACTCGTAGTGGGGGTTATCTCAGCCATGGTTAAGAATGAATTGGGGGAAAGGAACTTTGGCTTTGACTCCCTCAAGAACATGAACCACGACATGGAGGAGAAAGGGATTGTTGCCTGTGAATGTCTCTCGCTTGAGCCCCGCTTCCCGCTGCCGAGGGACCACCACCTCGGCACCTCGGACCATCATGTGGCTTGACCTTTTGACCTACCCATATCGAAACACATCTGGTGAACTCAGCTAACTGCACCATACATAACACAAAGCTTATTTTTTTTCCAAAATCCCACCATTTGAAATTATAAAAAAAAATTACCCTCAAAATATGCTATAGATCTATTATGCGGCTTGACCTTTTCACCTACTGATATCAAAACATACCTGTGAACTATATAAGTTTGCATACAAAAAATGTAGGCAGGCTATACTTGATTTATGTGTACTTTTTACACGAACTAAGTAATTAAATACTTAGTAATTAGCTTTGTTATGTGTAGGACAGTTGGTTGAGGTCAGCACATGTGTTTTGACATGTGTTGGTCAAAAGGTCCAGCTGCATAATAGATTTGTAGCATTTATCATTTAAAAATTGCTTAAAATCAAAAGGTGTTTTTTTTTTTTGGAGAAATTAAGCTTTGTGTTATGTGTAGGGCAGTTAGCGGAGTTCACCCTATGTTTTTTGACATGGGTAAGTCCAAAAGGGAAGCTGCATAATAGATTTAAAGCACTTATCAACATTACAAATGGTATAAAATACAAAGATGCTTTTTTTGATAAAAAAATAAACTTTGTTATATAGGCAGGCCTTGTATTAACACATCAAATTTGGTTTGACACAAATTCGTCCATCGAAGCCAGGGCTAAATAGATTTTTCTAATGTGTCGAATATCAAATGTCCAATATAAAACCGACGCTAGTCTGGTAGTGGTTAGTGTTATCTTACCTTTTTTAAATGAGTCATCAACCATTTAATATGGTGCATCAGAAATAATGAAACCTCTTGATATACGTTGCTTTTTTGCTATGTGGTATGCAGTGCCTCAATGTTTAGAGAAGACTAGATGGGCGTTTGAGGCATTGATATGTGATTCATGAACGAGTTGTTCAATCGGAACGAATCTTGTGTGGGATCCGTCTCTGCGGTCGTTCATTAATTTGTTTTTGGATTTGCACGTGCGAATGACTTGTGATCTGGTACGTATGATCCGTATCTGTGAGTCGATCATTGATTTTGGTCATGGTTTTGCTCATCAATTTATAGGGACCCTTTTTCTGTGGTGTTTTAATGTGTGCACTAAAGTAGATCCCCTCACATGTTCCTGTGCCAAAATAAACCTTATTATGGGGACTGATTTAAGTTAGCTCTATTGTGTAGTAGTCAGTGGTGGGTAGTAACGTGTTACAAGTAACGCAAATTAGTAAGAAAGTACCTTTTTCGGGTACCAAGTACTTTTCACGTTCCTTTTTTTAAGTCTGTAATTTTACTCTTGCTTGAGTAAATGTTTGATTTAGAATTCTACTCTCTACTCTATTACATTTTCCATTGTGCCTTCAGAGAATTTTCATAAACACATTACCTTTGTTGACTGTAATACTAGCGTACACGTTAGCGACGCGCCCTCCCTAGGTTGCGCCATTGTTGCGATTCCATAGCTGAGGAGACGAGTCGACAGTGCAACGGTTCACGGGTTACCCGTGATCCGTACGGATCAACCCTCACGGTTCGGGACGCAAGTGATCCGCAGATCACTTGCCGTGAACGCACAAAAAAAAAGTTGTGCGTTCACGTCATCAGCACATGTTTAAAGGACAATTCCGGTAACATCAAGTATCGTAGCGAAATAGTTTATATTGTGTTTTATTTGGCGTTCCTTCAATGCCATTGAAACAGAAACCGGAACCGGACATGTTTATGTTTGGTTGTGGTCTTTTCGCTCGGTTCTCCGTATCAACAGTAGGGCTAGAACTGAGCGAAAAGACTACAACCAACCTCCCTTGCAATGAGCAAGGAGTCTTCCAACCGAAATCAATGGATTTACAAAATGCCAAAAAAAGCACGGCAGAAACTGTATTTCGGTACCATACTTGTTGAAAAGAAAGATGAGGATGTCTGCATTGCCTTGGGAGAGTGTAGACTCTAAACTCTCCCCAGGCATTGCAGACATCCTGTATTGTAAATCCAGGGTTAGAGATTATTTACTATCCATGTTAAAAAGAAGGAATAATGCCTCAGATTGCCATTTTTTAAAATATGGACAGGCGCAGGATTATTACCTTATTTTTCACTTTATTTTGTTTTTACACATTTGAAGATTTTATTTTAAAGTCACATTTGTCTTGTTATTTTTACTGTTGTTGATCCGAAAATGATCCGACCCGTGACTCAAAAACCGTGACACGATCCGAACTGTGAGTTTTGTAATCCTTTGCACCCCTACTAATTAGAGGTGGTTGACAGTAGGACTTGTACATCAGAATCTATGATGCGATTTTTTGTTGGCGATTGCAGTATGGGATAAATTAACTAACATCTAAAGAGAATACATAATTAGGGATATACCGATACCAGTACTCTTGGGTCCGATACTGTGCTCATGTACTTGTAAAACTTTACACAACTTGTCCTAACGTTGAAGAGCCAATGGTGAACCCAAAACCTGATTTTTTTTTTTGACATGACATGCCAGTGTGATTAGCCTTACAAGCAGTTTTGAAAATCTGCCCCTTATAACATCACAAGTGGGCGTGTCCACCTAGATGTGTGACGGATAGATGAGCAACGTTTGCTACAGACCACTGGGTAGGCTGGTAGACTGATCTATCCAGCACACATCTAGGTGGACACGTCCGCTTGTTGAAGATTTTCAAAACGGCTTGTAACGCCTCTTTCCTAGAACTCTCACACATTTTTATTTAAATCTGTGTTGAATTCCCGCTGAAGCAGTAGGTTCACTGGCTCTTTAAACTGTAAATCGACTATTAGGAATTAATATCAGTACTCTGTATCAGAGAGTACCCAAATGTAACTTTTTGAACTTGGTACAATGAACAGTGGAATCTGTGCATCCCTATACTTAATCTTTGCTCACTATCAAAAAGTGTGCGGAAAAACTTTGTTACCAAGGTAGGACTCTCCCCTAGTTAAGATGCTTTAGGCTACTATTATAGTTGAACTAATGTTCATAAGTCTCAAACTATAGGCCCTAAATATTCTATTCCAAGAAGTACAATTTATTGCATATTTCCAAGTAGTAATGCGCGATATAAACGATATACGATATTAACGATAAAAGATAGCCGACGATAGTGATTTTAATTATATCGCGCTATCACGATAATGCATGTTGACGCAAAAGTTTTTTTTAATTTTTGGTTTGTTACGGTTCCATTCCACATTGCAATTTTCGCAACAGTGCCAGAATTTGTCAACAAACCTGCATGTGCGCAAATAAGTTAAATCATTGGACAAAAAGGTCTGGGGCGGGGTAAAGCGAAATGTATTAAATGCATCGGCATTTTTATCTTCCATATATTTTCCAGCATACTTTTTATTGGCTTTGGTTGGACCGTCGGGTGAAATTGAGTCGTGGCTCAACATGGAGCAAAAAGGAGACGGAATGTCTTTTGGATATCGGACCCATATATCCAATAGACGTTCCGTCTCCTCTTTGCTCCATGTTGAGACACGACTCATTTTCACCGACGGTCCGACAACTACTGCTAATCTTGGAGTTACCGCTAATCAAACAATAATTCTTATAATGCGTGTGGCTGAGCGGGTGCCTGTTACGTCCAAAGAGGCATATGGTTTTTAGAACTTGATCGGGCCGAGGTGTGTTCCCTTTCACATCTCAAGCGAACCGAGACCACCTCTCCGGCTGGGTCTCGGACCGGCTGTTTGGTCCGTTCCCGAGTTTGGTGGTTTGTATTCGCAACAGCCCAGAATGTCCGCACCAAGGGACCAAACTCGTTTAGTGCGCACTAAACACAGGAATCAATTCAAAAAGACAAAATCTGTATTAAACAGACAAGCAACGGCTTGGCTGTTCCGCTCTCACACTATGGAACACAACCTCCGTTTGATCGATAAGAAATATCACGTGATCGACACAATTCTTAGCAATCAATGATTGATCATCAATTAATCATGCCCATCCCTAATTGTCAGTAGGGTGTCTGTTCCTTATCTAAAAAGAGACCCGTTTTTCCTGTTCTCTGCATCTTGGGTGGCATTTAAGGACTTGGTGTAGTGCCTTTTAGAGTGGTTTGCACTAAAGGAAAGAAACCTGCTTTTTCTTTGTTAAAGTCTCTGCAGCTATTGTGCTTGAATTTTAATTATCTGCAACATTATGTTGAATGATTACAGTGTTGCACAATAAATGTTCTCCAAACGACATACAATATACCTCTTTTTTTTAATACATTTAGCAGTTTGGCTTTCCTTAGGGTCTATGTAACCTGTTCTGAAATGGTTATTTTATGATTTTTATATTGTGATATATATCGCTATCGCAAAAGAAAATGCGATGCTGCAATGTATATCGCAATATGGATTTTAGGCCATATCGCCCATCCCTATTTCCAAGTAATGAAATATACAGTACCATTCGGAGCTCTAACCTGAGAGCCGAGAGTGAGGGGGCAGCATGTTTCCAAATATGGAAATGAATGTTTGTGATGAGTTAACGACCTATGGATGATGGATGTGCAGAATAGAGGATTTAATGCTGAAGTCTTGGGAGAGGCAAGTTAGTTATTTGCAAACCAACTCATATTTTGTTACTTGTTACTGTGATAGTCTTTCTCTAAAATGTATCTTCACTCACGACAACGCATCATATTGAGAGTGACGTAAAATCTCAAATGAACGTACATACGTATTTCTTTGCTGTTTGTATTGTCTCTCTGTTGTGTATTTTCATTGTTGTAATTATTGTGGAAATGAAGGCAGCTGGACTGGTTGAATCAGGGGATTGAATAGATGTTTTTTTTATCACAGGATGTAATACAGTAAGGTCGAATAGTGCAGGTGGGTGAGGAGCATTCTCCATACGGGCTCTTTGGCTTTCGTATCCCTCTTCTCGACCGAACCAAAGGTTCAGGGTAAGTGTTATACTAAAGAAAGCCTAAATCACAAAAGGGAACGTTGCAGTGTGTCCCTAGATAAGGTATATGACCCTGGCTTTGTCTAACCCAGCAGCAAGGCACCAGACATTTGGTTTGTCCTTGTAGGGACAAAAACAAATGGAGGTTTGTTGTAAATAACACATTGTATCAGTTGGAGAGGCACTGGCCTGTCCTTACAGTAATTCAAGATCAAGAGTGTACAACTGGCCAGGTGTTTCACCTGTAACCGGTTTCTCAGGTCAGTCTTAAAAATAATAAATCAACAGCCGAGTGGATGTGGGGCCCATGGGGGTGTGATTTGAATGAAGTCAACTAGTTCTACTTGCTCACGTATCCTTTATCCAAACATTTTTTGAATGATAAAGTTACTTACATTTACATGTTTTTTTTTTCCCGAGATCCAACTTTTCGGTCGCCCTGGCGTATGTGAGAGTAGCAGTAGCATTTCTCAGATGAAAACGAAACATTTCAGATAATTACACTGCAGGACTCGTTAGAACCAGATAAACAACGTGACATACAATATAATGCCTCAAAAGTGAACGCGTTAAAAGTTGCAGGACTGTATCCGATCAGTGAGCTTCATTTTCTTTTATAATCCTATTTTTGACATTATTGAAGAACACTTTTCACAACTTGTTGCATGACACTTACTGTTCATTTGTATTTATTGTTAAATCAATTGATTAACACTTTCTTTTTACTTAAATTGCAATAACGTTATTATTTTGTATGACTGATATGTATTCCCCTCTGGTTGTGCATTAGCATTTAAAGTTTTATAGTTAATTAATTATAGTAAAGACAATTTCCTTATTAAACCTATTGTTTTATCTGAAGTATGCTTTCAGTATCCCCTTGCAGGCCTCGACATTAACGGTTGCCCGCTTGCCCGGGGCAACTAAAAGTAATATTTGGGCAAGTTGAGATTGATTTCTGGTTGCCCGAACGGGCAAGTGGATTTTGGGTGGATGTTAATATAAAGGCTATTTATTCTAGTGTTTTTAGAAACTGCAGAACAACCTTTTGTTCCCCAAAATCACACAAAATAGAAGTATTGGCAATTGATCAGCGCGCTGTCTTCTCTTCTCTCGAACAGCGAGTTAACGGACACGCAGTGTGGTCTCTGTCAGTGATTCGACGGTGTTAGCTAAAGGTTAGCCAACACAGCTAGCATCTCAAGTGCAGCGCCTCCGTGAATGGTTTAGGTAGAAGGAAAATGGAGTAGTGATGGAGGAGTGCGGTTTGGAAGTACTTTGGATTGAGGCAAATTACCAAGGAAAGTCGTATGCAAGAACACGGTTTTGGGTTTCATAACGGTGCACATGCACGGCAATAGCGATCTTTTTCACGAAATTAGACCCTCAAAATATGTATTATATGAAAGCTGAGCCTCCTATTCCAACAGTCCAAACAAACCATATCATTCTGTGACTAAAACTCGCAAATAACAACTTAAGAAGAAATGTCCCCTTTTCTTTTAACATCCAAAAATGAAGTTTTATCTTTGATTATTGTCCACAAAGTTGATTCTGATCGCATAAAACCACCGTAAACAGATAATCCAGTGTCTGGGCCAAATTTTGCAACTTAACATGGTGTTTACAATCAATGACTAAGAAGGTTTCTTAGGAAAAAGGTAAATTGCCTTCAATCAGAGAACATGTTCTTCAGCACAATCTAGTGGCCATATGTGTATTTGCGAGTGTTTGGTTGGTGCATTCGATTATATTTGCCCTGAACTTTAAATAGAGGTGTCAAAATTGTATGATATCTACCTTTACTTGTGTCTCATAGTAAGACAGCGCTCCCAACTGATAATTATTTCAGGTGGAAATGTTATCTTCCACTTATGCTGTGTTCCATGGCTTCATTCACCTAACCAAGTATTATCCATAGGGATGCACCGAATTTTCGGCCACCGAAAATTTTCGGCCGAAAATGGCCCAAAAGCGCATTTTCTGTTTCGGGCCGAAATACTTTTATCACCGAAACAACACGGCCGAAACAGAAATTTGTGATGACGCAAACAAAAAGCGCGGCCAGCCCACGCTTATCTTGATAAGCGCCAATATGTTTGCGGTGTGGCAGTTTTTCAATGTTTCTAAGAAAGACCCACGTATAACAATTTGCAAAAATTGCAATGCCTTGATTTTAATGAAGTTAGTACACAGTCATAGCCATAAATGCAATGGCACTAGGGTTGCCGCTGTGGACATTTTCACACCGAGGGATACACCGGTATTACAGAGTATAAACTTTGAAACTAGGTCAACCGCCATCTTCTCCGTCAACTCTCCTCTCACACTCGGTGACAGCGTCTGGCAGCGGCCAATTCTCGGTGACAGCGTCTTTCTTATAACGTTCTATATATAATAGTATAATATAATTGCAATACTCCTCGTCAACTCTCCTCTCACACTCGGTGACAGCGTCTGGCAGCGGCCAATTCTCGGTGACAGCGTCTTTCTTATAACGTTCTATATATAATAGTATAATATAATTGTATAGATAATATCACCGCCAAAAGTTCTGCGTGCCTCCGGATGGCCGTAGCGCGGGGAGCTCTCGTAGGGGTTGGGCTTCACGGGGTTTGTTTACCGGCGTTGCTATGGTTTCCGGTCTTGCGTGTTCCAACGCAATATTAGGTAGCCTATCTAGTGTGTGTGTGTGTGTGTGTGTATATATGTATATGTGTGTGTGTATATGTATGTTTATGTATATGTATGTGTATGTATGTATGTATGTATGTATGTATGTATGTATATGTATATAACAAAAAAAAAAGCAACCCTAAATGGTACTAATAATTTGCATAATTTCTTTCGGTGTTTCGGTTTTCGGCCTTGGTTTCCTCATTTTCGGTTTCGGCCAAGAATTTTCATTTCGGTGCATCCCCATTGAATATTTCACTTTCACAACAATCTACCCCTCCACGTACCCAATTTACTTTGGGTACGTTCTTTCCTGAAAAAAACTTTTCCCCTGATATCGAAAATGGTATAGAATATCGATATTTTTCCAGGTATTGTATCGAAGTTAGAAAATCCAGTATCGTGACCTACAACACTACTAGAAACGCGATTGTGATTATTCAGTTAGAGCTACAAGAAACGTGAAAGTTAAAAAATACATATCTTTGCTACTACCTCTGACATTTAGTTATGCACATTTGCATAAAATCATGCAGGTCTAACTGGGCGATAGCTTTTAGCACTAGGCCTATTTCACAGGCCTGCTGCCCAAAATGACATGCCCAAAATTAATAGTATGCCTCCACAACTACAAGGGCTATATGAATATAGTTGGTTTCAAAAAGAAGGTAACACCTGTGAGGTCGCTGCAGAAGTGTCAGAATCAATATAGAAGTTACTGTGTCAGAGTAAATTCAGAGTAGTTATATTCAGCTGTAGAGAAACATAGAAAGAAATGTCAAATATTCAAATTTCACATTGTCGCCTAGAGAAACACATTATTTAGAGTGAATACCACCTTGAAAACTATGGGGAAAGTAGCCCAGAACCTTTAGGGAAACGTATAACAACATCTGATGAGTACCCTGTTCCAGGATAAATGCTAATAGTGATTTTAGAGAGGTTTTAGTACAGGTAGTTCCAGGCGGACTAAATGGTGCCATTTGGGCACTTTTGGGCACCATCAGTGCCATTTCACCTTTCTAAGGTACCAGACTGTAAAACTAATTTTATTTCACTGACATATCACTATAGGTATTCATTCCATCCAAATTAAACAGTTTTGACTTGTTTTGCCTCTATACATTTTCCCAGTCAAAGAAAACCATGCAATCAAAATTAAGTTTGACTCCAACTATTGAGCAGATATATTTGGAACAACTTATAATAAAACCAAACTGTAAAATCAGAGGTAAAAACTATAGTAGTGTGTGTGTGTGTGTGTGTGTGTGTGTGTGTGTGTGTGTGTGTGTGTGTGTGTGTGTGTGTGTGTGTGTGTGTGTGTGTGTGTGTGTGTGTGTGTGTGTGTGTGTGTGTGTGTGTGTGTGTATATGTGTGTGTGTTTGTGTATATATGTACATACATACATACAGTGGGGCAAAAAAGTATTGAGTCAGCCACCAATTGTGCAAGTTCTCCCACTTCAAGTTCTCCCCGGTCTAGGCTACGAGGAAAGGGTGATCTTGCCATTGCAGCCCCAAGGCTATGGAACAGCCTACCCATTTCAATTAGATGTTCCTCCTCTGCAGCTGCCTTTAAGGCAAATCTAAAAACCTTTTTGTTTTCCCAGGCCTTTAAATGTCCCTGATGGTCTCAAGTGTGTGTCATTTTTCATTCTGGCTGTCCCAGCCATGGCTATTCTGTATTTTGTACCTTGTTTGTAATTTTGGGTTCACTGAACTGTACAGCACTTTGGTCAACTTTGGTTGTTTTTAAATGCGCTTTATAAATAAATTGAATTAAAAAGACGAGAGAAGGCTGTAATAATTTCATCATAGGTAAACCTCAGCTATGAGAGATAAAATGAAAAAAATAAATCCAGAAAATCACATTGTCAGATTTTTTTTTTTTAAAGAATTTATTAGCAAATTATGGTGGAAAATAAGTATTTGGTCACCTACAAACCAGCAAGATTTCTGGCTGTCACAGACCTGTAGCTTCTTCTTTAAGAGGCTCCTCTGTCCTCCACTCGTTACCCTGTATTAATGGCACCTGGTTTGAACTCCTTATCCAGTATAAAAGACACCTGTCCCACAACCTCAAACAGTCACACTCCAAACTCCACTATATGGGCAAGACCATAAGAGCTGGTCAAAGGACACCAAACACACATTGTAGACCTGCACCAGCTGGGAAGTCTGAATCTTGCAATAGGTATAAGCAGCTGATGTTGATGTGAGAAATCAACTGTGGGAGCAATTATTAGGAATAAAGACATAACCAAGACCACTGATAATCTCCCTCGATCTGGGGCTGCCACGCAAGATCTCACCCCTGTGGGGTCAAAATGATCACAAGAAGCAGTGAAGAATAAAAATCCCAGAACCACACAGGGGGACCTAGTGAATGACCTTCAGAGAGCTGGGACCAAAGTAACAAAGGCTACTAACACACTATGCGCAGGCACGTGACAAATCCTGCATTGCCAGAACGTGCTCCCCCTGCTAAAGCCAGTGCATATGTCCGGGCCTGTTTGAAGTTTGCTAGAGAGCATTTGGATTGATCTAGAAACAGATTGGGAGAATGTTCATATGGGTCAGATGCCAACCAAAATAGAACTATTTTGGTAAAAACTCAACTCGTCGGTTGTGGAGGAGAAAGAGAATGCCCGAGTTGCATTCCAAAGAACACCATACCTTACAGTGAAGCATGGGGGTGGTGGAACATCATGCTTTGGGGCTGCTTTTTCTGCCAAGCGGACCAGGACGTCTGATCCGTGTGACTGGACGAAATGAATGAGGGCCATGTATCGTGAGATTTTTGAGTGTGGAAAGGCCTCCTTCCATCAGCAAGGGCGCTGAAGATGAAACGTGGGCTGGTCTTTCAGCATGACAACAATGACCCCAACACACCACTTCAGAAACGAAGGGAGTGGCTTCGTAAGAAGCATTTCAAGGTCCGGAGTGGCCCGGAGCGCAGTCTCCGAATTCTTTAACCCCATAGAAAATCTTTGGAGGGAGTTGAAAGTCCGTGTTGGCCCAGCGAAGGCCCGAAAAACATCGCTGCTCTAGAGATCTGCATGGAGGAATGGGCCAAAAATAACCAGGCAGCAGCGTGTGAAAACCTTGTAAAGACTTACAGAAAACGTTTGACCTCTGTCATTGCCCAACAAAGGGGTATGTAACAAAATATTGAGATGACCTTTTGTTAATGACCAAATACATATTTTCCACCATAATTTGCAAATAAATCCTTAAAAAGTCAATTTTTTTTTTCCATTGTCCTCTCATAGCTGTGGTTATCCTATTGATTGAAAAATTACAGGCCGCTCATCTTTTTAAGTGGGAGAACTTGGCACAATGGTTGGTGGGCTGACTAAATACTTTTTTGCCCCACTGTAGCGAAAGACATTTTCTGTCGTGTTTTACTTGGCATTTTGTAAATCCATTGATTTCGGTTGGGAAGACTCATTGCCCCATTGCAATCGCGAGGTTTGGTTGTAGTAGTCTTTTTCGCTCGGTTCTAGCTCATCTACTGTAGATGTACGGAGAACCGGAGCGAAAGAAGACACACAACCAAACCTAAACATGTCCCGGTGTCCTCCAGTTTCCCGTTTCAATGGGATTTACGGGACGCCAACAAAAAACGCAACAGAAACTGTATTTCGCTCCGATACTTGATGTTAATACCGGAATTGTCCTTTAAACATGCGCTGATCACATGAACGCACAACTTTTTTTTTTTATCAGCCGATCCACGGATCGCTTGCGTCCCGAACCGTGAGGGTTGATCCGTACGGATCACGGGAAATCCGTGAACCGTTGCACCACTAGAGCCAATAGAGTCGAGGAAAGGCAAATCGAGGGACCCAAATCAATGTAAAAAAATTTGCCAATCAAATGTATCACACTGTGTAACAGTGTGATTTATTTGTTTAGTTTATTTTCCTATTCTTTGGCTGCTAGTTCAGTGAACTAGCCCTACGGGCTCATTTAGTTGCTTGGTGTTAGAATTGTGTTTTGTTTAGGTAAAAATGGTTATCATGGGCTTTTAGCCAAGCTTCTTCCCGACATGTTGGAGCGTGGTGGTGCTGTTTACAGCTGTTTATAGCACACGTTGGCGCAGCTGGCCCCCGCCCTCGGGCGGCGCTCGGGTTTAAGGGAACGTTAATAGTGTGCAACGGCGGACTGAATCACTTCATGGCCACCGCATGTGACGTTTGATTAAATTAAGTTAAAAACAAGGAGGAGCTTTGTTATTTTTTAAACACATGTGTGGAAGCGCTAACACTGAGCTTCAGTCTGAGCTAGGATGAGTTTTCTGAGCCCCCCAAAACGGGCCGGGCGTGCCTGGGCAAAAAGAGGGCCGTTGACGTTTCTCATTATAAAGGGGTAAAGGGATCGGGAAACAGAAAGCAATGTATTGCTCCTTCTCCAGCCCCTGGCTGTCAGAGCGAATTCAAATTTCACCGGCAGAGACGGGCTGGGGGAACCCAGTTTTAACACTGTGAATCTATGTAAACTATTAACCGCATTTACCCATTTAATCGGCTTCGTTTTGCTGCATTACCAAACGTTTGTCTATGCTGTCTTGGGGTGTTCATATCACATAAAGTTGGAGTTTCATTAAGGCTACATTATCTTTTCGAGTCAACAATTTCATTTTGGGCAGGTGTGTTTGAGCAACCACATTGGTAAAACTCCAGATTGTCCCGACCGTCTTCACTGTGCCAAATTACCCGCTGCTTCCAGGTTTTCCTTTTGTAGTGGCGGTGAAAGGGTAGGAGGGGGCGAATCAGCCGTCGGTGCGTGTGCATGTATCAGTGATACATGGGCCTTGATCCAATAAGTGGTAGTGGATACCACTTATTGGATGTATGCACGCTTGTCTGTATGCGGTGTGGGAAAGGGAATTGACGGGAGATAAGAGTGCTCTACGGAGATGAATTGAAACGAACACGATTATTTATATTTTTTAAAATCGCTTATAAAAAGAAGAGCGCAGAATTCAATTGTGGCGGCTCCTGTTTCTGTGGCGCTGCGACACACATTGGTTATGTTATGGGAACTGGGGTGTGTAACACAGACACTCAGAGCCAAACAAGCTGGCTCCAACCACTTAGACAAAACTGCCTGACCTTAAATCACGAAGCTGTATGATGTATTAGGACAAATCAGGTCTGGTTGAACATGTATTACCTCGCTCCCACATTGCGTCCTTTAGGGCCGGTTTCCAACTTCTTCGTCGTGAGGTGGGATATTTCCTTTACTCCTTAAAAAGAGTCCCCACGCCTCGGTGGATATCCCTGGGACTTCTGGACTTCTTTGGTACCGAGCGGATAGGTTGGCGTGCTGTGGGAACAACTTTAAAATTGCTCCATCGTTCATGTAAGGAGGGACTTAGATACTAACCCCAAAGTCCTGCGGATCCCATGTGACACACTGATCTTTGTGTTCCCTTTACAGGGATAGGGTCAACTCCTGTATAGCTCATTGGAGTCACTCACTCACATCACACACACTTTTTCAATCTTCTTTGGTAACAGTCATGTGTAATGGGGTGGGGCCTTTCCCTTCCTTGGTTCAGCAGGCGGGTCGTTAGGGACCAGTGGTAGTTTCCCTCTTCCTGGCCAGCCGGAGGGGTTGTTTTAGGTTGAAACCTAACTACAAAGAACCTCCAAAACATGTCAGCGGGGAACTACAAATTTTCATGGCCCTGACCGCTTCTACCGGAAGTCCTGGTCTGTGCTCCTGGGTTTTGTTTTCTTATGGCGTAGGGCCACCATCACCCGACGGGCACGCTCTCTATCTCTCGTCAGTATTTGGGTGCTGTTTGCTGTACAATACGATAGGCGTTGGAATGTTGCCTCTCTCTCTCCCCTTCCCCCTTTCTCTGTCCCTCGGTTAGTACCAGGTGTGAGCGATCTGATGCCAAGATAAAAAAGATGAG
>OLKM01000206.1:246751-301751 GCA_900291075.1 Melanogrammus aeglefinus
AGCTTCTTCCCGACATGTTGGAGCGTGGTGGTGCTGTTTACAGCTGTTTATAGCACACGTTGGCGCAGCTGGCCCCCGCCCTCGGGGGCGCTCGGGTTTAAGACGTTAATAGGTTGCAACGGCGGACTGAAATCACTTCATGGCACGATGTGACCGTTTGATAAATAAGTAAACAAAGAGGAGTTTGTTATTTTTTAAACACATGTGTGGAAGCTAACACTGAGCTTCAGTCTGAGCTAGGATGAGTTTTCTGAGCCCCCCAAAACCAGGCCGGGTGCCTGGCAAAAAGAGGCCCGTTGACGTTTCTCATTATAAAGGGGTAAAAGGGGATCGGAAACAGAAAGCAATGTATTGCTCCTCTCCAGCCCCTGCTGCAGAGCGAATTCAAATCACCGGCAGAACGGGCTGGGGGAACCCAGTCTAACACTGTGATCTATGTAAACTATAACCGCATTTCCCATTAATCGCTTCGTTTTTGCTGCGTTACCAACGTTGTCTATGCTGTCTTGGGGTGTTCAATATCAATAAAGTTGAGTTCATAAGGCTAACATTATCTTTTCTGAGTCAACAATCATTTTGGGCAGGTGTGTTTGAGCACACATTGGTAAACTCCAGATGTCGCCGACCGTCTTCACTGTGCCAAATATCCCGCTGCTTCAGGTTTTCCTTTGTAGGCGCGTGTGAAAGGGAATGACGGGGAGAAAGAGTGCTATACGGAGATGAATGAACGGAACGATATTTATATTTTAAAATCGCTTATAAAAAAGAAAGCAGAATCAATTTGTGGCGCTCTGTTTCTGTGGCGCTGCGACACACATTGGTCTATGTATGGGAAACTCGGGTGTAACACAGACACTCAGAGCCCAACAAGCTGGCTCCAAACACCTAGACAAAACTCCTAGACCTTAATCAGAAGCTGTTGGATGTATTAGGACAACATCAGGTCTGTTGAACATTGTATTACCTCGCTCCCACATGGTCCTTTAGGGCGGGTTCAACTTCCTTCGTTTGGTGAGGTGGGGATTTCCCTTAACTCTTAAAAAGAGTCCCCAGCGCTGGTGGATCCCTGGACTTCTGGACTTCTTTGGACGAGCGATGTGCGTGCTGTGGACAACTTTAAATGCTCCATCGTTCATGTTAGGGAGACTAGATACTAACCCCAAAGTCCTGCGATCCCCATGGACACACTGATCTTTGTGTTCCTTTACCAGGATAGGGTCAACTCCTGTATAGCTCTTTGGTAGTGACTCACCACTCTCACACACTTGCCGTAACTTCTTTGTAACAGTCGTCTAGAGCGCTACTGAAGCTCTTCTTTTGGTTCGATGATGACTTACTGATCTCAATGTGCGCTGGTGGATCCCTGGACTTCTGGACTTCTTTGGACGAGCGATGTGCGTGCTGTGGACAACTTTAAATGCTCCATCGTTCATGTTAGGGAGACTAGATACTAACCCCAAAGTCCTGCGATCCCCATGGACACACTGATCTTTGTGTTCCTTTACCAGGATAGGGTCAACTCCTGTATAGCTCTTTGGAGTCACTCACTCACTCACACACACTTTCCTAACTTCTTTGTAACAGTCATGTGTATGGGTGGGCCTTTCCCTCCTTGGTCAGCAGGGGGGTCGTTTAGGTGGAACCAGTGGTAGTTCCTCTTTCCTGGCCAGCAGAGGGGTTGTTTAGGTGAAACCTAACTACAAAGAACTCCAAACATGTCAGACGGGGAACTACAAATTTTTCAGGCCCTGACCGCTCTACGGAGTCCCTGGTCTGTGCTCCTGGGATTTTGTTTTCTATGGCGTAGGGCCACCATCACCCAGGACAGCACGCTCTCTATCTCTCTCAGTATTGGGTGCTGTTTGCTGTACAATAACAGATAAGGGTGGAATGTTGCCTCTCTCTCTCCCCTTCCCCCTTTCTCTGTCCTCAGTACCAGGTAGTACCGACCGATGCCAATAAAAGATGAGTGTAGAATGTAGCCTCCTCCTCTCTCCTCCTTTTGGAACAAAGATATTACAAACTTCCCTCTCTCACACACTAAAGGATCCATCTGCCACCCCATACACAATTTTCGGCAAAAACAAAAATAGCGTTAGAGCTTAACAAAGCAAGCAAGCGTTACATAAATAGAGGGGTTAGTCGCACAAAAACCCTTATTATTCATGCATGTTATCTTTAGCCACAAGATGGTTAACGGAGTTGCTGCGTTGGACTCAAACCAACATCACATTACAACCATTAACCTTCTTTGGTCCCACCGGAGTCCATAATGTGCAGTCCCAGACTACGTTTTAGAGTGAACTATAACAATCCCTCGGTCCCAAACCGTTCGACTGTTCATCTTCACGTCGGTTATGCTTTTCTTACCCAAGGCCGGGATCACAGAGCGCGTACACAACGGGCCGCTGGCTGTCCACCACTTCTACCTAAGTTAATATGTTCTGCTCACGTGTTTTATTAGCCCGTGGAAGGGGTGATGACTAATTCCTTGTATTGGTGCTGGCCCTGACATCTTTAGGCTATGTACGGTTATCAACTTAGTTTTTATATACGGCACAAGATCATTGAAGCCGATCACGTGACGTAAGGTACTTGCACAACAAAAAAACAAAAACAGAACTTGCCAGTGGCAGCATGAGTTCTCTCGTACATTGTGCTACACTGCCAGGAATACATTCAGTACCGTATATGACAGTCGCATTCTGCGGTGGCTTTGATGTTTCAGTCATGGGGGATGGAGAGAAAAAATAGATAGTCTATTGGGACAGAAACTGGTGCTTGCCACCTTTCCAGATTATAGATAAAAGATATGGAAGATTCCCATTCCCCTGCCATTCTGTAATCGGCAATCGGCAGATCAGGGTTTTGGTGATCTGGCCCAAAAATGCTGATCGGAGCACCTCTACTAATTAAATATAACCAATACAATTGTATCAGACCCTAGGCCCCTCAACGGGGCGCTGATTGCTCAGGAAGTAGAGCGTAGAGCTGCTCGATCTAAAGGAAAAATCATCACGATTATTTTGGTCAATTTTGAAATCCAGATTATTCAAACGATTATTTTTAAGTTTGAAAACATATATTTATTCAGCATGTTTCTCCCAGAAAATAACTGAGAACTTTGAAATTCCACCTTAACAATTACACAAAATGGTCAAAAAGAAAATGTTCCCAACTAAATAATATACAGATATGTATCCAGCTGTTCCGCCCTTTTTATAAAACATAAGAAAGAACTCGCTTATGTTAATTTCATGATCATTTGACGCTTAAATGGAAATCGTGATCATAATTAGATGAATCGCCAGCCCTAGTAGAGTGGGTTGACTGGTAACCAGAAAGGTCACTGGTTCAATCCCAGGGTTCTCCAAGCTGAGTGTCTATGTGTCCCTTAGCAAGACACCTAACCCTTACTGCTCCTGAAGAGCTGGCTGTCGCCCTGCGTGGTTGACTCCGCCGTCTGCGTATCAATGTGTGAATGAATGGTTGTAAATTGCTTTGGATGAAAGCGTCAGCAAAATCCCCTTAATTTAAATCAACGTATGTGTAGATCAACAACATGTGTCCTTTCCATGCAGTCTTTGTGAGTGCATGCGCCAGATTGTAACACAGATCTGACGTCCGCACTTGAATGCAAATTGTCTCTGGATTAAAGATTTCACTTTCCACTTTTTTTGAAAGACATATTCCTGGTAAATCTGCTGATTTTGTTTTTGTTTAAGTTAGAAAGCAATTGGATTTTCAAAAGATATTCACAAGATTCGAGTGTCTAGCGATTTATGAGAGTTACTGCGCCCTGGCATGATCAGATTATTACAGTCACATTTAAAAAAACATGCTAAAGGGAAGATGTCACCATTGGTTATTTTCTTATTTAAGAGATTTTGCTTCGAAGATGTGGTCTGCAACACCTACCTTACTGTGGATACTTTTTTTTTTTTCAATTTTTCTTCATAGCACCCGTATGAAGCTATTTTGAAAATAGCATAACTTGACGGTTCCCCATCAATTTGTTCATTGTTCCATCTGCTTCCCCACTTTCATTTGAACAATTTCTTATGCATGCAATGTCAATGGTCCAATGACGTTTTTTGCTTGTGGCTACAAATCATTCCGTATTTACCAAATAAAGAAGCAGGAGCTCCCGTCCCTCCTGCTAGCTTTTTGCTTTACTACCAGAATGTATGTTGCTCGTGCCATGTTTGTCTTCAATTCCTACCTCCAACACGGAAATGTGACTGCACTAACTAGGAAGTGGCTGATTGGACTGTTCCTGATCGGTCCGGTGGAACCAGCTTGGATCCACTCACCAGAGGCCCCTGATGACGACGATAACTTGATCCTAAAATGTAAACATGTTATCCATCTGTATAACCTTATTTTTTTTGTTTCTAAACATTTTCAGCTTTGGTTTGTTGGACCCTAGTCTGCCGCCGGGCCGCTCTAAGCCCCCTGATTGCAGCGGCTCCACGGGAGCTCTCTCCCGATTGGCCAGCAGACAGCTCGTTTTCATTTGGCGCAGATGAAGACCAAGCTAGCTCTGACTGAAATTAGCAGCTGTCTTGCTGCTGGCAGCAGAAGGGTTTCCTCCAACAACCCTGCTTTGTATCAGCACCAGCTCCTTCCCCCCATCAATCAGCCTTCTGAAGGTCGCCAACATGTCCCACGATCTGTATAACCCCTATTCCCCTGAGAGCCAGGATTCCCCACATCATCCCAACCAACCTCCAAGTGCCCACGTAGGTCCTGGAAATGTTGGAGCGCCGTCTCACATGGTCCCTGGTTCTGCCCATGCATCTTATGGCGTCTACGCCAGCACCTCTATGAATCCCAGCCCCATGTACCCATCGATGCACCCTGGGTCTATGGGCTATATCCCTGTTCAGAGTGAGCCAACCACTGAATTGGAGAGCTCCATTGATGTCCACATCAAAAGAGCCCGACAGGAGGCGGGTCTCCAATCGATATTAAAGAAGCCGGTGCCAGACCAGAATACTCACACAACTGCTTGGCCTCAGGGATCTCTGGACTTGGCGCCCACTGGCTATAGATCATCACCGCCCATCTCCGATGGACAGTTTTCTAGATATTCAGAAACGATGGCAAGGGGTGCCCCAAATTGGCATTGGCCTTCGGGCCAACAAACCAATTATTACTCCACTTCCTCCTCTCCCACTGCAACAAACCTTCCGCCGTCAAATTACTCCCAATCTTCTGAGCGATATCCAGTCTCCCGTTATTCAAGTGGCGATGAACATGTTAGCAACAACAGGTCTTCTACTGCAGCAGCAGATTCTGCACCGTCTCCTCGATCGTCACTGGCCTATGAGCATCCTTCCACCTCCAGAGAGGCTGATAACAACCAGACCAGATTCACCTGTGAATCAGCCATGGACATCCTCCAACGCTTCGACCTTCAGGAAGAGGACTTGGAGGAACTCTGTGCCTACCCAGAAGACCAGCTCTCTCCCGCCAACCTACCCTACCTGCTGCGAGACATCCGCCAAAAGAAGGCAAAAAACTCATCAGCTGCCTCTCAGTCAAGCACGGGCCACCAGGCTCATGGCAGCCAGTGTGCCCCAGAAACCAGGGTGGCGTCCGGGGCCGAAGTAAAGCGTGAGGCGCAAGCTCCTACCTTTCAGCAGCCGAGTAAAGTGATTGAATACGGACACACAAGTACATATTCCTCAGGCTTCCGTGAAGAAGAAAAGGATGGAGGACACCACAGAGGCAGTTACATGAGCCAAATGCGGGACACTCAACCAATGGATGCAGCACCAGCCAAACCCGGTGTTCCAGTGTTCTCCAATGGCTCACAGAGATCCAACATCTCTTCTCCTGTTTACAGTACATTACCAAGTGTGAAGGCTTCCCTGAGCCAAAGGCCAGCCGCCGGGTCGATCCGGACTGCCATCGCTTCTCCACAGAAGGAATCTATTGCGTTGCAGCCAGCAGCACCTGTTGCTAAACCTACTGCCACCAATATCATACCTAAGAGGGATTCCGGTGCTGATCGTGTGGCGTCTTCAGGATGTCAAAAAGCAGCTCTGGGAGCCGGAATAACCAGTCACAGACCAGCTCCAGGTACTGGAACTAAGAGTGAGAGACCAGCACCAGGCAAAGGAAATTTCAGTCAAAAACCCGCTCCAGGACCTGGGAATACAAGTCAGAGACCAGCTCCAGCCACCGATCCAGGGCCACTTCCCATCCCCAGGTCCATCCCTACAAACCAGGGACCCCCTCCAGCATCTGATGTATCCATCCAGAGACCTCCGCCAGTCAAGCCAGCCGACAAGAGAGTGCCGACGGCGGCCATGATCAGCGACTACATGGGCGTCAAACCTGATCATTTCCCCCACACCTGTAGTCTCTGTAACAAACCTTGTGCTGCCATGAAGGTGAGTACATCAGTGGGGGTTTTTATCGCGCCTTTTGGGAGCTAGTTTCCCATACATTTTAAGTTGGATAGGTTTGGGAAAAAATCATCACTTACTAAGTTGCTACTTAGCGAGATTACTTCCATTAAAAATGAACTTGTTTGATTACTTTTGTGATATCAAAAAAATTGAAACTCCTTTGCCATTCCTTAACAACGGTATTAAAGGCTAGGGTCTAGTAGCAAATATCTGTTAAAGAAACGTTCTCTACTTACCAATATGACTGAGTTTGTTGCTATGTTGAGGCAATAATCTGATTATTTGCAAAAGTTATCAAAATATTACTTTAAAATTTGACTGAAACACAAGATATTGTCAATTTCCCGCTTTGGCAAATGTGCGCATTGGGCAGGAATATTCACTCTATCTCCTTTTCAAGCTCTTGTGACATTCCTCGAAGAATAAGGAGCTAACCGGGACATTGTCATCTACGGGTGTTTCGTCTTAAAAGTTATCGCCGATTGGTGAACGTTTAAGATATATTGTGCTCGATGTTTGATGCAAAATGGTGCAGGTCTGTCTGGGACTTAGAACTTAGAAAAGTAAACATATTTATTCAATAACATGCGGTAAAGTGTTACTTTGTAGTGCGTTACCCTGCTTGAAAAACATGTTTGTTGAAGGGTTGGTACAAAAGTTTAACTTCAGTTAACTTTGTTGAAACAAAAATTTTGATTGGGCAATCAACATTCCAGTACTGGTGAACTCGTGTTCAATTTAAGTTCCTGGTTTTAAGAACTTCCTTTGACAACGTTGTGAACTCCAACAAGCAGCAACTGGAGATGCCACGCAGTGCCCATCGTGGATGGGCTGGTTCGGGCCATCATGGTACTGAGAGACAGCTGCTCACCTCAATCAAGGAGAACCCTCATTGGACAGATATTTGGTTGTTATTTGTTTCTGAATGTATGTGAAACTCAAAAAACGTAGAACCCCATTTGTATTGGTTGGTAATATATATATATTTTTTAATATAAATATTGGTGGTGCTATTAAATTAACTAAGTGCCAAATTCTCAACTGGCTGCCATTACCGCTGGGAAAGTGCAATATGCATGAAACTTGTTAAACATGCACCATTAGTCATGAACAACTTTCAAGCCACTTTGCATCCCATATGGTCGGACGATTTGGATAAAGTGCAGTGACCACAACTTGACCAAAGGCCAACACTCTTTCCAGATTTGCTACCGGAAATGGTAAAAGCTGTAAATTTGGCACAGATGTACCAGTTGACTGTGGGACTACAGTATATGGTGATAAATTCATAGCGATAAGTCCAAAGACGGGATATACACATATTTTAAAGTGAAATCTATGGATATCTCTGATGTGTAAACGGGTGTAACATTTCATAAAATGTTGGCCTCGGCTGCCCAATATGGCTATAAAGAGGAGATTCCATAGTATACCAATGCCAAATTTCAAGTCTATTTAAAAAAAAAAAAAATGGGATGCATTTTGCCGTCCTGAATCCGTGGCCTCTTGCCAATGTAGGCAGGGTCTTAAAGTGGTACACGCGTCATTTCGCAAACGTCCCCTTTGACGTTGGATTTTAACACGGTACACTTTAGAACAATGATTGGTGATTATTTTGTTTACTTCTTGTAAACCAGTTTGTAAGGCCTACCAATGCTAATTACAGTACCATACCGTTGAAGCTCACCATACCTCCACACATAGAAGGCTTGTACTTCTTAAAGTATAGTCTTGTCTGCCTTACCCTGTCAATATGTCCCTGTTGTGTCGTGGTATTGCCTCAGCCTCATGACCAGGGGTGGTTCAGGTCCAACCTCAACCAACCATTCTGTGAGGCGTGTCATTACATCAAACAATGTATACTATCATGTATCCATTAGGCCACCATGCTTGTCATACAGTTGGACCCCGTTACCGTTGCGTATAACTATATTTAATAATTGTAATATTTTTTTTAAATGATATTCAGTTTGATTATTTAGGATGTTTGGTATGTTCCAAAATCTTGAAGACAACAATGAAAACACAAATTTAAAACCTCTTAAAGTCTTTATTTTACTTTTCTTGTGAATTTAAGATCTTGTATGTTGAGTCAATGTTTGACAAATATTTCTCAGTACATTCATTAAGATTTGCCATAGTCATCACTGTCTTTTTTTTTTTTTTTGGAAACTCCTGCAGGTAAGGTGCTTTATTATAAAGAATGTGTTACCTGCAATTAAGTGTATAAAATGTGTGCAATAAAACATCCCGGGAAAAATTTGTGTTGATATAAAAGGATGGACTTTACACACACGCAGACGCGCACACACGCCTTTAAACTTAATCACTTCCTGTTTGTGTGTTTCCTACAGGACTGGCTAGAACACAGGAATCACATTGTCCACCTTGCCGGTTGCAGACTTCTACGCAGACAGTCAGTAAACCTCATACTCAAACTAGATAAAAAGCTGTTGTCCTCAATGTTGGTGGTTGGAGTCTGATGTTTGGAGGCATGATGTGCTTTTCTCTTGTCCAGGTATTCTGAATGGGAGCCGGACACGGTTTCACTTGAGTAAGTTCCCCTAACATAAGTCTCAAACACCCTTTTTTGTTTGTGTGTGCGTGCGCGTGTGTTGGGTGTGGGTGTGGGAAACCAATCAGGGAACAGTAACTAGAGCAAGGAGATATAAGAAGTGAAATGTCTGAATAAAAGCTAGTGTTTGGAGAACAAGCAAGAATAAACATAAATTTAAAGGCGTACAAATGAAAAATATCCCACCCCTCCCCTTACAGGCCTCCCTCCAAAGCCCCTCCCCCAAAACGCTAGACTAGCTTATTAGCTTTAGCAACAGGTCTGCCTTGCCTTGTGCACAGGCAGTGTGCAAATCTCTGTAGGTAGACAAGATATTTGGCGCATCCCATCATAATCTGGCCAAAATGAATTGATCGCGCAGGCTTATTACAGATCTTCAACGGCCCAGTGTGTTTTTTTTCCTGATTGCTGAGAATTTCCAGAAATATGTTAAGGAGAAGTTGCTAGAATAAATTGCCTACCACAGCTTTAATAAGTGACTGAATGGGAATGTTTTCTGCTTGAACAAATGTGTCAACGATTGGCAGCACATGACAACAAACATCAAACGAGAATAAATCACTCAAAGCGTAGCCGTATTTGACATTACTGTATGTCTGCTCGTCTTCCTCCTTTAGCTCGGCCCCTGAAGAATCCCAGCAACCCCCCACGACAACCGCAGTCCCCGCCTCCTCCCTCCGAGTTCCAGGCCCAGTCTACAGGCAACCAGCCATGGCGGTCCTGCCCCATCACCTCCCTTGCCGAGGAGGATTTTGGAAACACTCGCGTCTTGGACTCCACACGAGGAAGAGATCAAGGTCAAAGTCTTCAGAAAGGAAAGGATCGAGGTCTCCACAGACAAAGAGGTCAAGGTCTCCACGGGCTAAGAGGTCAAGGTCTCCACGGACGAAGAGGTCAAGGTCTCCACGGACGAAGAGGTCAAGGTCTCCACGGACGAAGAGGTCAAGGTCTCCACGGACGAAGAGGTCAAGGTCTCCACAGACGAAGAGGACAAGGTCAAAGTCTTCAGGAAGGAAGCGGTCGAGTTCAAGAAAGAGGTCAACGTCGCCAGCGAGTTTGCGCTCCCAAGATTGGAAGCGATCCAGCGGCAAAGCTAGCTCACCCCGTAGCTCCAGACCTATCCACAGGTAACCCAGATTCCTTCAATCTCAATGTATTTCACCAAATGCATCCGTACTATCCTTCATACTCACTGACTTTAATAATATACATGATTGAAATCAAGCTGATAATGATAATAAGACCTCCCGTCTGGCCCTTCCATCTCACCTCTTTGTGATTGGTTCATTCTTACTCATTAACCAGCTCGTAGAAGCCGCTCCCGTTCCTCGTCAAGCTCCTCCCCCAGCTCCGACCGTTACCGTGGCAAAAGGCCGTCCTCACCAGCCAGGAGATCTAGGCAAAGGTCTGGGTCCCCACGAAGGGGTCGGGGGTCACAATCACCCCGACATGCACGTGGTACCAGACCCACCCGCAGGTGTGTTGGGTTACTTGTTTCTTTGAATTGTTTTATGGTACACTAGTAACCATAGAAACAGTTACCGACTTACCACTCGTTACCAAACGAAACCACTGGTAAGTGTAAAGTAGTGACATCAGAACAGACGATTAATATTTATTTGTTATTATTAGTGAATAAAGCGGTAATACATTTCACAGTAATAAGTAGTAGTTGTTAAACCGATGGTCTAGTATTCATGGTGATCTTGATCCTCCCAGGTCCCGCTCTGGGTCTCGATCTCCTCACCCCTCCTCTCAGCGAAGACGGTCGCGCAGTCACGATGGGAGGTCTTCGGGTCGCAGACAAGAGGAGACCAGCGTAGAACAGCTGGCCAAGAAACTACTGGAATCCTCTGGTAAGAGACCAATAATGATGAGAGGGAGAGAGAGGGAGAGTTACAGGTAGAGGACCTCGTGGATAAACCAGGAGAGGGAATGATTTAGTCTTTACGCACAGTTAAACCTTATGGGTACTTTTCATAGTACTTACATGAATCAAATCTTCCTTTCGGTCTTTCCCGCCCCATCTTCCTCTGATCGTCACGCCTCTTCTCTTCCTCTCGACTTCTTCTCTTTATCTCAATCTCTTCTTCCCTCTGTTGTCTCCCGCTCCTCCCCTCAAGGTGTCCAGAGCATCACAGGCTCCTCCAGTCTAGAGCTTGTGGTCCAGTCTCTGGCCCCAGTGCTGCTGGCAGAGCTGGCCAAGCTGAAGGCTGCGTCATCATCATCCGCTGCTTCATCTAAAGAAAAGAAGCCATCCTCCTCGTCATCTAGAGATGAACAGAAGCAGTCATCCTCCTCATCTAGAGACGAGAAGAAGCCATCCTCTCCTCATCTAGAGATGAACAGAAGCAGTCATCCTCCTCATCTAGAGACGAGAAGAAGCCATCTTCCTCTACTAGAGATGAACAGAAGCAGTCATCCTCCTCATCTAAAGACGAGAGGAAGCCATCCTCCTCTTCCTCATCTAGAGATGAACAGAAGCCAGCATCATCTAGAGACGAGAAGAAGCCATCCTCCTCTTCCTCATCTAGAGATGAACAGAAGCCAGCATCATCTAGAGACGAGAAGAAGCCATCCTCCTCTTCCTCATCTAGAGATGAACAGAAGCAGGCATCCACTTCTTCGACCAAAGGAGGGAATGAACCACCTTTGTCCGCTTCCTCTGTTAAGGGAATCAAGAAGGTGCTGGTTAAGAAGAGTGTACCAATTAAATCTGCAAAACCTCCAGGGGTGAGTAGTTGAGTTGAATAGCTTTCACCCTCCGTCTGTCCCAGTTGAATCTCATGTTTTCTTTTCTCTGTGTCCTCGTCTGTTTCCGTGTATCTGTGTATAACTCTGTCTCCTGGGTCTAGTCGGGTCTCCTGGGATTTGTACCGGCCCACCCTCCCCTGCTCCTGTCTGGGCTTCCCTCCACGGTCACCCAGCAGCAGGTGTTCTCCGCTGTGGAGAAGTTCGGAAAAAGCAGACTTATTTCTGTGGCGCAACAGCGACAAGAGGTGAGCGCTTAACCCCTGGTAGTTTAGCTCCTGAAGTGAGAGTAAACTTTGGTTGGACTGAACCAGAGCCATGACATGTTTCCACTTAAATTGTAAGTGAACATGAACACACAGTTTAAGGTGGAATTAAAACATGGTGAGATCAAAGTGTTTTTGGGCTGGAATTCTACGAAGGCGGGGAGCATGTTACAACGGATGCAACAACTTGTGATACTTTTATTTTTTTTTACCGTTTTTTAAAGTTGTATTTGAAATGTTATGCTTAGAAGCTTTACCCTCACTCGGCCGCAGACACTAAAATGAACCGCTGCTCAGACAGAGTTCCACACATTTACACACACCTTAGCGTTAATATGAGTGGCTCCTGAGAAGTTGTGCTTTGTATGCCTGTGTCTTTAGGCCACGGTGTACTTTCTACAAGAAGCTGCCGCTCAGGCCTTGCTCGGCTTTACGGAGCTGAAGATTGGTGGAAATCCAATCACTGTGACACAGAAAGCGGTAACGGACAAACACGCACGCACGTCATGTATCTCTAATGGCTCTTCCTCCTTTCTGTGTGTAACCAAATGGTTGTCTTTACAGGTACCTGGGACAACAACACACCTTCCGACCCCGGGCCCTTCTGTCCAAGTACAAAGCTCTGCCACAATGGCCATCAATGTTGTGGCAGAACCTCCCTCAAGTTCCGTGCAATGCAACAAGACGACCGCGCTCGGTATCAAAAAGACCACACCCTGGTACCAAGGGGACCACGCCTGGCAACAAGAAGGCCACACCTGGCAGCAAGACAACCACGCCTGGCAATAAGACAACCTACGCCTGGAAAAAAGACAACCATGCACGCCAGCAAGACGCCTTCTCCCAGCAGGTCAACAATCACACCTGACAACAAGGTGACAACACCCGGCAACAACACAGCCACGCCTGGTAAAAAGACTGCCCCTTCTGGCACAGAACCAATTATGCCTGGAAACGAGGCCGCAATCCCTGACAACACAACAGCCACGCCTGTCAAGAAGACTACCATGCCTAGCAACACAATGAGTGTGCCTGGCAGCCCAACAACGCCCGTCAACAAGATGACCACGCCTGGCAACAAGACTGCCAAGCCTGGGAACAAGTCTGCCACGCCTGGCAACAAGAAGGCCACACCTGGCAACACAACTACCATCCATGGCAACACAACTACCATCCATGGCAACACAACTACCATCCATGGCAACACAACTACCATCCATGGCAACACAACTACCATCCATGGCAACAAGACAGCCACGCCTGGCAACAAGACAGCCACGCCTGGCAACAAGACAGCCACGCCTGGCAACAAGACAGCCACGCCTGGCAACAAGACAGCCACGCCTGGCAACAAGACAGCCACGCCTGGCAACAAGACAGCCACGCCTGGCAACAAGACAACCATGCACGCCAACAAGACGCCTACTCCCTGCAAGTCAACAACCACAGCCTGACAACAAGGTGACAACACCCGGCAACACAACAGCCACGCCTGTCAAGAAGACTACCATGCCTAGCAACACAACGACTGTGCCTGGCAGCACAACAACGCCCGGCAGCAAGATAACCACGCCTGGCAAGAAGTCTGCCACGTCTGGGAACAAGTCTGCCACGTCTGGGAACAAGTCTGCCACGCCTGGCAGCATGACCATGCCCAGCAAAAGGATAAGCCCTGGCAACACTAAAACCACGCCTGTCAACAAGACGGCCACACCCGGCAACAAGATGGCCCCGCCCGTTAACGTAACGATCACACCAGGCAGCGACACGACCACAACCGTCAACACAACAACCGTGTCTGAAATCAAGACGCCCACTTCCGGCAACATAACACCCACGCCTGACAACAAGGCAATCGAGCTCAGCAACAACACAGACATGCAAGGCGACACAAGGACACTGCCTGTACAACCGATTGCCCCTCCATCTCTGGTTGCCAAAGTCTTCCCCACAGTCCTCTTCCTCAAATCAATTCGTGAGTATCTACCTCCAACACCAATCATTCTCCAATCAATATGTACCTCCAGCCCGGGGTTAGATTTTGGCATATAAGAAATTTGACCATGACCTTGCTGACTTTTTACAGCGCTTATTTTCTGTCTGTCATTTTAACAGAATGTCTGGATGTTCGGTGTTGGAAATGGAAGGACGTAGGTCTAATAACGGCAAAAACACATATGCTCACGCAAGCACACACGGCCAATAATTAACCTCAGTCTCTTTGCCGCTCTCTCGATATAGTTCCTACCCTACGCCACCAGTGGTGCCACCATCATGGTGACTGATCTGCCAGAGATAGAATGCAATGCTTACACTGCGTCTTCGATCACACAAGTTTTGGAGAAGTTTGGCAACATCCAATGTGACAAATGCTTCATCCTTCCTGACAACTGCACGGTAAAGTTGAAACATAAACATACATTCTACTTTAAACCTGCAACCATGTCGCTTTGTAACGCACTGATGGTCTCCGTTATAGTTTGTTTATTTGTGTCCAGGGCATCAGTGCCGTTGTTCTTTTAGTGATGCCGACTGCTTTTGTGTGTCCAGGCGTTTGTATCCATGACGGCCAATAAGATGGCAGCGCTGATGGAGTCGCTGGTGATGGGAGCCTCCTTGAACTTCAATACTGTCCGCTGTCACCTTCTGAAGGAGAACGCCCTCGAATCTCCGGTAAACACACAAACACACACACGGGAAAATTGCATTCTCTGAATCAATTGAGGTTTTGAAACGATTTGATGTGTGCTTAATCTGACATAACAAAGCCCCCATCTCCACAGAGACAGGCCCCTGTTTTTCTTGCTTGTAACAAATAATTACAGTATTTTATATTATTCTATAGTCCAGAAAATCAGGCTATTGGCAGCCTGTAGCTATATGTACAGTGTATTAGAGGTCGGAAAATAATAGATTCTTCGACACATCGTGATTCTCGCTCGAACGATTCTGTCTCGATGCAGATAAATTAATAATCGGGATAAAGTTGTTTTTTTGCCTGCTGCAACATTCTGTTCGCCAGAGAGGGATGATTTTTGTAATATTAAAATTATTGAATTTATCTTCAGTGTGGATTGGCCAATCTGATTTGTCTTGACACGATTGCGAATCAGCCGACGCATAGCATGCGTGCAAACTCACAGCCAGACACAAGAACTCCTTCTAATTCAAGAGCAGCTTTTCCTTTAATGACATAGAAAAGAAAGATTAAAAGAAAATACAACTGAAACCTATTTTTTTTTTGCATGCTTCCATATTGTGTTATAATGCAAGCTGTATTGATTATTGCATTGTTCATAGAAAGTCATATTTGTGACAAAAGCTTTCTCTCTTATGAAATATTAGATAAGTTAATTCATCTGTTTATGTCTTTAATGATCATCACAAAAGTAGGAAGTGATTAGCAAACTCTGAGTAGCAAACCCAGATGTATATATATATTTTCGAAAATCATGCATGGAAATGTACATCAAAAAAATTCTTGCATCGATAATCGCTTCAGAATCGAATCGTTGACCTCATAATCGGGATCGAATCGTGAGGTGCCAAGAGATTCCCATCCCTTTAGTATATATGTAAGATTGAATGCAGACGCTTGCATGAATGGACAGGGACAGTCGTGATATTTTGAAAAACTGTATTTGTTGGTGGAGGCGGTTTGACGTTTAGTGGAGGCGCTGTAACCCTGGTAATGACCCCTCAATGCCTTTCAGATCACCTTCTATAAACATCTTCTGCGCTGGAGTGAAAAGGTGACACGCACACACCCCACTCCCACTGCGATCTGGGACAATCACAACCTTCAGTCTTGGCAATCACGTTTGTTAAAGTGATCCACAGAGCACACAGGAAATCTCTCATCTCAGTGGCCATCAAACTCTAACTCCTCCCACTACCCAAGTGTGTGAGGTAACTTTTTGTTATTTCTTGGAACCAGAGGACCTGTGCAATTTGTTGGCACTTTATTTTGAGATGAACTTCATCCGTGATCAATACAGTCATCTCTGTCTGTAAGGCGGTGTGATCAGCCGGGATATGTTAAACATCGTGCTTGTCCAAAAAGGTTCTGGCTTTATTGCCGAATCCAATGAGGTACTGGAGGAATCTGAACCACTTCCTTTTACTATACACTGATGTACCCATAAGACCCACTCATTGTCCAATGATTCTGTAGAGATGATGTTTCTTCAAGGGGGTTAAGGGGTTTTGAAGTTTGGCACAATGGCGATTGAGGGAAACCTCTTCAGATTTTGATAGGAGGCACAAGTCAAATCACTCTAAACAATACTATTGGAATCCAGCCCAGGTGTTGAACGTCTACTTCCTGTGGTCTAGCTTTATGAAGAGTCTACATTGGAGTACAGACTGGTGTACATCAGCAACATTCCTGTTAACAGCTTCTGGATGTTGGCCTTCAATGAAGGCATCACCAAGACCGGAGGAGTCAGGCTCTACCTGCCGCTGATGGGCAAGGTACAAACATGCACTGCCTGATCTGTTCTACCTAATTTGCTTTACCCATGGCAACCTGAAACATTTTGGTGTGTGTGTGTGTCTGTGTGTGTGCGCGCGCGCATGTTTAGATATTTGTAGAATTCGTCACGGTGGAGGATGCAGATCGATTCGGTGTCTGGCTGTCCAAATTTCGGCCGTCAAATAAGAATAGATGGAAAATCTGTTTCTCGCGTCCTGGTACGTGACACAACAGCACCACCTAGTGGACACCATGCAACAGCACCCCACCTAAACCTCATGCTCTTGTTAATGTCTTCACACTGCAGATAGCATCCTCCACTCTAACCATTGTCTCCACACTGTAGATATCAATCCTCGACTGTGTGTATGTGTGTGTGTGTGTCCCCAGGGCTCGACGGATATGAACTCTTCAAGGCAGGGCGTGAAGATGCGTTCTTGTTGACGGTGTCCACCCAGACCCTATTCTATCCCACCCTGTCCCCCCAGTTCTACACCCCTGGTGAGACCCTCTAATTATCCCTGCTGCTCTCTGATCTTCAAGTGGACTAACATCTTCTTATCCTCGGCTCCATTTGACCCCAGCGAATCAAACCTCCTGAAAATGATTGAAATTGTTACCCAAGGTCATGTGTGAGGTACTTTGTTTCTTTGCTGGCTACCTTAATAACACTTAACTTAAACATTATCAACAGAATATGAAGCAAAAAAAAAAAGTCTTGATGTAATGGTCAGGTTGATCCTGACCATTCAATTATTGGATAGTTGGAGGGGCAATCATTGATTAATATTATTTATGACAACTAAGATCACGTGTTCCTTAATCTTAATGGGATGGTTCGTAGTAAATTCACCCGTGGGTCCTTTGCACCATGACATCCATCCGAATACCACCTCAGAAGCTTTTATCCCCTCAGTAGTTAGAGTTTAAGTGTAAGGGAAAAAGCTAGTGAATTCAGAACTCCATAGAAATGTATATACAACTAAAAAAAATTCAATTATTTCTGTTGTCAATACATTTCTATGGAGTGTAAAATTCACTACCTTTTGTTTTTTTTTCTTTTTACTTGTGACTTTTGCTGAAACCTGTTACTCGCTTTCCCCAAATCCCGGAAGTGGCACAGACGCAGCGGTAGCGTTAGCAGCCGACAGTTGAAGCTGTGTTATTGTGTTATTGTTAATATAAATAAACTCCTGGTGTACTTACAAACTTTACTATGCCTCGTTGTATGAGTACAGACCCTATTTGTACGACTGACAAAGTGTGGTAACATTCCAAGCATTATTAGTGGGGTAATTGACAAGATACAGGACATGTTCCATTAGCGCCAGTCGACTGAAAACTCTTAACTTCACCAATGTTCGACCAAGGGAAAAACTCGCGGTTCTGATCGTGTCACGGTTTTTGAGTCATGCGTCGGATCATTTTCGGATCAACAACAACAATAAAGATAACGGGACAAATGTGACTTTAAATAAAATCTTCAAATGTGTAAAAACAAAATAAAGTGAAAAATTAGGTAATAATCCTGCTTCCTTTAAGCATAGTCAATATTTAAAAACATGGATAGTAAATAATCCCTAACCCTGGATTTCTTCAGGATGTCTGCAATGCCTGGGGAGAGTTTAGAGTCTACACTCTCCCAAGGCAATGCAGACATCCTCATCTTTCTTTTCAACAAGTATGGTACCGAAATACAGTTTCTGCCGTGTTTTTTTTGGCATTTTGTAAATCCATTGATTTCGGTTAGAAGACTCATTCCTCATTGCAAGGGAGGTTGGTTGTAGTCTTTTCGCTCGGTTCTAGCCATACTGTTGATACGGAGAACCGAGCAAAAAGACTACAACCAAACAGAAACATGTCCGGTTCCGGTTCCCGTTTCAACGGGATTTACGGAACGCCAAATAAAACACAACAAAAACTGTATTTCGCTACGATACTTGATGTTAATCCCGGAATTGTCCTTTAAACATGCCCTGATCATGTGAACGCACAACTTTTTTTTTTTTATCAGCCGATCCGCGGATCACTTGCGTCCCAAACCGTGAGGGTTGATCCGTACGGATCACGGGAAATCTATGAACCGTTGCACCACTAGAAAAAAGCTTCTGAGGGGGTATTTGGCTGGATGTCATGGTGCAAAGGACCCAAGAGTTAATCAGAAACATCCCTTTATTGATATTGAAGCTGTGTTGAATATTGTTTATGGTTTATAACATTGAAGCCGGCCTTGTGTGTGTTGATTCATAATAATGATGCAGAAAGCCAACCGGGCTGTATGGACTCCTGCTAATATGAATGATTAACGTCGCTATTGTCTGACCTCTCAGCACACAGGACAGTGAACGGACCAGAAGACCTTGAGGTGAGTCGGTCCGTCTGTCTGGCGGCATGCATCCCAACGATTAAAAATAATTCCACATAAGGGATGCCCTAATTTGACCTTTTTATTCAGAATGACCATGTTAATGTCTGTTGGGGCAGTGTGCAAACACCCATAGACATTCTCTCTCTAATTATTTGATTCTCTTAACTGGTTCTTTCCTGAAGTGGGCGGAGACCAATTTGACTGTGCAGAGCATAGTCATGGTGACAGGGCTGGCGTTCGGCTCGTACCGCCACATGGACCTCGTGGATGAGGTGTGGCCTTACTTTGTGGAGAAGGACATCAGCCGTGTGTACTACTCCGTAGTGATCCTACCTCTGCAGAGAAGGGTACGCACGCACACCCACAAACTGTGTTTCGATGTCCTACAAGTCCTTATTGTTGTTATGTCCTTGCCTCCTGTCCGCCATTCTTTTTCCGTCTTGCCTCCTTTTCCATCCTCTAATGTCTCCTCCTATCTCTCCTTCTCTTCTTTTACCTGCACTCCCCCTCTTCCTCTCTTTCCTCCTCCCCTCTCATCTCCTCACTTCTTCTCCTCTCTCGTCTCCAGGCCTTCATCCACTTTGACGACGCTTTGAAGTGTAAGGAGTTTGTCTCCGATTTCCTCCACAAGCCGTTCGCTATAGGAGGATGTGACCTCACCCTCCACTTCCTCCTGGACCATCTTAAGCCCTGCACCTCAGAGGTATAGACACAGGGAATACAATCTGTAATTTTGCTTGGTTGATTTCCTGTCATTACATTGTGTGTGATGTCATGACTAGGGATGAGAATAACTCCAATTTTTCATGGTTGAATAATCTGTGGGTGGTGTGAACGAATAATCGATTATTCGATGTGTGCAGACATTCACAAAGGCAGCCATGGCTCATTGGCAAGAAATCACTTAATATCTTAAACGCAAAAAAGCAACTACCTGCTAAGTAGTTCCAGTCAAATTGTCTGTTGAGCCCTCAAAACGAGAGCTGGTAAATTGTGAAAAATGCATTTAGCTGTAATCCGAAAACGCGGTTATATGCTTCCATATATCTGTGGTATAAAGGCTGAATCACGACGGTCTATACTTTCAACATAAAGAGTACATATTTATAATTTCAAATTCGTCCCAGCCTCCACAGATACTATCGGGTCTATAGCATATAACCGCGTTTTTCTGATTACAGTTTAATGTAACAGTAAGCTGACATCATCGCTAGTTGACACCGCAACTGCAAATTAACCACACGGAGACCATAACCATGGCAACCGGTCAAACAAATTTTCTTATGGCCATGATTCTGCGCGCACATCCGCCGTGTTGATAAACAAATAATCCCCCTATAAATGAATGGTCTTCATTTATTTTCTATGGCAAGTGACCATGGTATAAGCTGGATAATGCCCTTGGACACCTGTCCAACATTAGTTCCGTCCATTAATTCTTGTTTATTTGAATGGGAAAAAATGTTCAAGGTCCAAATGTTAAAAATCGACTTTGACCCTCGGGAACGAATAATCGAATAATCCAATATTCTGACAACATCGCTAGGGAACGAATAATCAAATAATCGAATATTCCGACCCATCCCTAGTCATGACACGTTACTTATGTGATGTCATGACAGATTATGAATGTGATCTCATCGACAGATGATTTATGCTCTCTTTGCAGCTGAAATTGTTCAACAGAATGCTGCAATGGACCAATGTGGTACGTTTTTTATTACCTTCCATCTTCTAGACTTGTATACTGTTATGTGTTGATAAGTTTGTTTTGTATTCTAACAATATGTGTTGTGATATAGCAGCGCGTGATACAGCAGTCTTATGCTTTGATTGAACAGTATGTTGTAATATAGCAGTCTGTGTTGGATAACAGTCTGGGTTGGGATATAGTCTGGGTGGTGGTAAAGCAGTCTGGGTGGTGGTAAAGCAGTCTGGGTGGTGGTAAAGCAGTCTGGGTGGTGGTAAAGCAGTCTGGGTGGTGGTAAAGCAGTCTGTGTCTGGTAGACTCTACCGCAGCATCCGGTCTCGCACCAGCAGACTCAGGGATAGTTTCATCCCACGGGCCATAAGACTACTGAACTCCTAAGCTACTTGGCTCACCACCGTGAGACTTTATATCTTGCCACTTTGTAACTTGCCACTTTATACTAGTCGAAATCTGGATAGACGCGTCTGTTTACATTTTACATTTATTTAGTTTTGCATTTAGTTCCCTGCTCTCCTACTTGTGTTCCTCTTATACACTTACTTTTTATTATTATTATTATTATATTTATTTATCTTTTTTTATTATTTTAGTCTCAGCTTTCCTACTTGTGTTTCTTATATACCTTATGTTCTCTTATATTGCACTGTTGGAGGAGCCCAAGACTAAAGAATTTCATTGCCAGCGACTGCGCTGTAATTGTTGTGCATATGACAATAAATCCATCTTGAAATCTTGAATCTAAAGCAGTCTGTTGTGCGACAGGCGACCAACGTGGCTGGTCACCAGGACCAGCTGATACTGAAGCAGATGGATTACTGCAACGGGGAAGAGCTGAGGTTCATCTTTGAAGACATGCTGAAAAAATTACGCCACTACAAATGGCTCAGCTGCCTCGTCCTCGCCAACCGGGTACGTCTCCCTGTGGTCCTTACTGGACCGGTAGATTGTTGTGCAGATCATTCTGCTCCGCACAACAATTACAGAGCAGAATGATCAAAATGATCAAAAAGTAGGGGGGACGGTAGCACAGAATGAACAACGGTATGACTCTGAGCTACAGTATGAATTCCGGCCAAACCGTTCAACCTGTGTAGAGCAAAATTCCTCCTCCCTTTTTTTCAGTGTGTGTTCACCTGAGAGGTGTTCCGTCTCTGTTTACCACCCACTCCAGGTTTCGCCCCAAAGAATGTCTCGGTGGTGGCGGGGGATTATAGGGATTTGAAAAACTAAACATATTAAAGGTGACCTATTATACCATCTGGTGTGACTGTGGTTAGCCTTTGCAAGCAGTTTTGAATATCCGCCTCTTCTGACATCACAAGTGGGCATGTCCACCTCGATGTATGACGGATAGATGAGCGATGTTTGCTGCAGACCACTGGGTAAGAGGCAGATATTCAAAACGGCTTGTAACGGCTAATCACACTCACACCTTGTGGTATAATGTGTCACAAAAAGAGCAGGGCTTCAAAAAAGCACCACTTCGACATAAAGAGTACGTGTCGTGTGGAGGAAGGACACAACCTTGTCGTCGGTCCGTTATATGGCGGCCCTGATCAGAAGCAGAGGCAAACAGATGTTGGTGACAGAAGGTCATAGTTGGGCGGTTTCCTTGTGTATACAATATGTGTCATTTTCATTTATACATATATATATATATATTATATGTATACATTTTTATACCACTATACATTTTGCATAGTACATCACTTTAGGAGGTGTCGGGTAGGTAGACGGGCAGAAAGACCGGTAGGTAGGTGGGTATGAGACGTTGCCCACAATGACAACAAAAACATGCTCTCTCTCTAGGTGGTTTTCCAGATCGCTTCTGGAAAACTGAATATTGCCTGGAGGAAAAGATTGTTGAATATGCTCAACTATAGTAAAAGTGAGAGTGCTCAAGGTCAATATGGGTATGTGTTTTCGTTCCTTGCCCCCATCTTTGCACACCGACATAAGATTTAATATGTTGTTTATAGGTGAGTGTGAATGTGTCTGTATGTTAAATAAATAAATTGTCTCCTACAGGACAAATCGGAAGTTCGTGTGGAAATCGTGAGTCTCCTTATCGATTAGAAACGTCGTCAACATCTTTCGGGTTGCAGACTTTTGTAGTCACTGAAAGCTGATCTAACGATACTATTTTGTTATTTCAGGGTAAGCGATTTCACATCAAGCATTCAGAAAATAGATGTCAGGACACTGATCAACAGTCCCCAGCATGCAATGTCTGCAATGCAATCGCCACCGGGCCCCTCAGCGCCTGGCCCCTCAGCGCCTGGCCCCTCAGCGCCTGGCCCCTCAGCGCCTGGCCCCTCAGCGCCTGGCCCCTCAGCGTCCTGGCCCCTCAGCGCCTGGCCCCTCAGCGCCTGGTCCCTCAGGTCTTGGCCCCTCAGGTCTTGGCCCCTCAGGTCCTGGCCCCTCAGGTCCTGGCCCCTCAGGTCCTGGCCCCTCAGGTCCTGGCCCCTCAGGTCCTGGCCCCTCAGGTCCTGGCCCCTCAGGTCCTGGCCCCTCAGGTCCTGGCCCCTCAGGTCCTGGCCCCTCAGGTCCTGCTCTCCTAACCCCCGTGGCCCCTGCAGAACTCGGCGCCTCAGCCCAGGACTGCCCCTCCGGCTCCGGCCCCAAGCCTCCAGCCCTGAGTCAGGAGATGTACCGCTTCTTTGCTACGGCCATCCACCAGCATCGCCAGGCCAGAGTCGGACAGGAAGAGAGACGAGGTGGACAGGAAGGAAGCCAGAAAGAGGTACGGTCTCGTCCTAGCTCTCTTGTCTCCAGCATAGGGGCTGTGTTGAGGTGTTGGTTCTAAGGCCACAGTGTCGATAAACTCAACTGACTTGGTGCTGCTATCGGTACTGGAGAAATTAAGCAAATACACTTTCTATTCATTTAGGCTAGGTATTACATTGTGCTAGTTATATAAATCGTCTGCAGATCGATGTCACGATTATAGCAAAAATTATAAAGCGTTAATTCCCTGTTTCTCTTATTCAATCGTTAATATCTTAACGAATGCCATCCGTAGTCAGGGCTCAGACTCTTTCCTCTCTTTGGAACCAGCAGGTCTCAATGGAGCTCGACAAGACCACCTCCTCATCTACGTCTAGTGGATTGGAGTCCAACCCTTCAACGACAGCCCACTCCTCATCCTCGTCTGGAGCCACAGTGTCCTCCTCACATCTCTCCAAGTCCTCCTCTTCTTCAGATCTCCCCAAGACTTCATCTTCTTCAGATCTCCCCAAGTCCTCCTCATCTTCTACTTCTTCTGTCCCTCCTCCGGTCGGAGTAGTCCGTTCCTCTTCTGAACAGAACAAACAACAGAAGAAGTGTGAAGAATCTCCTGCCCAGGTGTCTGAGGCTGTTGACACGACACACAATCCATCGCCTACCAGCCAGGAAGGGTCACGCATCACTACCACGGAGGAGGCAGAGTCTCTTCCTGCCTGTCCACCAATCACAAGGAAGGAGGTACTAAGTGAAGCAGTCATGGTATGTGAAGATGACATGGCGAGGCCTGGCCACATGATGGCAGTAGAGACCTCTGCAGTGAAAAGTGCAGCATCACTGACAGGAAAGGATGCCTTACACACTGACCCATGTCTGGAGGAAGAGGGGAAGAGAAAGGCCCAGCAAGAGTTAACCCTCACAGGAAAGGATGTAGTCGCCTTTCCCAGCCAAGACACGAAGGAGACCAGAGTAGAGGTGGATGAAACACAAGAGCAGCTGGGTGATGAAAAGACAAGCGACCACATGCTCCATTCGAGGCCAGAGTGTGGCGAGGAGACGCCACACCAGACCCCGGTCCAGCCTGAGACGCCAGGCCACCCTGACCCTGAGAGCCAGACCTCTGAACCCCAAGAGGAGGAAATGTTGGCCAAAGACGCTGATGAAGCTGAGCCATTCCAGGAGGTCCTCCTGGAAGAGGAGAAGGAGGCAATTGTAGAAGAACAAATTCCTTCTGAGAATGAAGAAACCCCAACCGTAGTTTCAGAGGCAGCTGATGCATCACTCAACGGTGCATCGACAGAGGAAGGAGGACACCAACCAGCTCATGGACTGTGTTGAAGGATCTCCTCCCACAGAGGAGCAGAAGACCAAGGAACCCACAGAGGAGGAGCAGAAGACGACCAAGGAACCCACAGAGGAGGAGCAGAAGACGACCAAGGAACCCACAGAGGAGGAGCAGAAGACCAAGGAACCCACAGAGGAGGAGCAGAAGACCAAGGAACCCACAGAGGAGGAGCAGAAGACCAAGGAACCCACAGAGGAGGAGCAGAAGACCAAGGAACCCACAGAGGAGGAGCAGAAGACCAAGGAACCCACAGAGGAGGAGCAGAAGACCAAGGAACCCACAGAGGAGGAGCAGAAGACCAAGGAACCCACAGAGGAGGAGCAGAAGACCAAGGAACCCACAGAGAAGGAGCAGAAGACCAAGGAACACACAGAGGAGGAGCAGAAGACCAAGGAACAGACCAACAAGGAGAAGAACAGCAATGAGCTCGCAGAGGAGGAGCGGAGGAATAAGGAACCCACAGAGGAGGAGATTATGAAAAAGGAGCCAACCGAGAAGGAGCAGAACTCCAGGGAGGAGAGCAACAAGGAGCACCGCAAGAAGGAGGAGCAGAGCACCAAAGAGGCTGAGAACAGTAAGGAACTCCCAGAGGAGGAGCAGGGTAACAAGGAACAGACTAACGAGGACAACAAGGGGCCCGCTGTACAGGAGGGGGCTCCTGAGATGGAACAGCGACGATCTAAGAGAGGTCACCCCAATCCAGTGCCGCCAGTGACCACGCCGCTGTCCACCAGACGCTCCACCAGGCACTCCACACCCACCATGAAGAGGGAAAGCCCTGCGGAGGAACCAGTGGAGAAGGCAGTCTCTGTGGCAGTGGAAGCCTCCTCCTCCCCCCGAGGAAGTGAAAGACCTTCCTCCGGGGCCCTCCTCCCCAAAGGTCACCCCCATCCAAAGGAAGAAGAGGGTGAATACCCGGTGACGGACTCTGTGGAAGGTGAGGTGGTTGAGGGAGTCCAGCTCCCCACCAGGGGCAAGAGGGGAAGGCCAACCAAACAGATGGCCAAGAACGTCCGGGTGAAGAAGGAGCAGCCCACTGCCCCGGTAGCAGAGGAGTCTGGCAAGAAGCCAGAGGAACCGTTGGAAAACAAGGCCGGCCCAACCAGGACCGAGACCAAACACCAGGAGGCCCCAGAAGAGAAGTCGAGAGGCAAAGAGGATGGTGCAGAAGAAACCCAAACGGCTGACATAGTAACCCCAAGCAACACCAAACCAAGGGTCTCCGGCGAAGGGGTCAGTTTGGAGGAGCTGGCTACATACCAGGTGCTGGACTCTGTGGAGGAGGAGGACCCCGAGGTGAAGGAGGGGCCTCCCGTGACGAGGGGCACTAGGGGCAGAGGAAGGAAGGCCAAAACCCCTACGAGGAAGGAGTGCAAGCGGAGCCTAGAGGAAACTCGTGTTTGAGGTGCTGGATTCCATCGGGGGCGACGTGGTGGAAGACGCGCCAGCGCCAGAACAACCGGGACGACCCCGACGGAGGCTAGCGAACAAGGACCCAACGCCTGAAAAAGATGGAAAGATAGTTCCTGACGACACTCCTGAAGGAACGCACGGAAAGCAGGAGCAAGTCAACAAGGAAGAGGAGGTGGCCCGTCCGGTTGTGGAGGAGCCACAAGGTGACGAGCAGCCTGCTGCCGGAAAGAGAAGGAGTGGACGAGGGAGGAAAGAGGAGGTGGCAGTCTCTGGGACCTCCAAAATGGCTGCCAAAGAAGGTCAACGGAAGATGAAGGACTTGGAGGTGTACCAGGTGGTTGACTCCACCGAAGTCGACCCCCATGAGGAGGAGCACGTCGATCCCCCCGGTCCAAGGAGAAGGAGCCAGCGGAGGGACCCAGCACCGGCCGTGACCAGAGCCACCAGAAGGTCTGCTAACTCCACCCAGGGGGAGGAGCCTCTGTACCAGGTGGTGGACTCAGTGGGGGAAGAGGACGAACAGGCTCCAGTGGAGGAACAGCAGCCAGGGTTAGAGCCTAGGAGGGGAGAGAGAGGTCGTACGGTCGCCTGGAGCAACTCCGCGACAAAGAAGATGAAGACCACGGCGCAAACCGTACCGCCCAAAGTAAACGAGGGTGTGGGAACGAAGAATGCGATGGACGGAAGGAAGGATAGCCAGGAGCAGGAGGAGACCGCTCTGGTGTGTCTGGATGAGGTCAGTGAGGAAGAGGAGGACTACCCCGACGATTCAGTTGAGGAGGAAGAGCTGAGAAAGAGGCAGGCAGTCGAGGAGAGGAGGAGAGAGGAAGAGGAGGAGGAGGAGGAGAGGAATCTGGGAGAAGGAATGGAGGGGCTGGTGACCCTAGATGAGGTTGGGGAGGATGAGGTGGGTGAGGAAGATGTTGGTTCTGGAGGAGAGGAAGACAGTGGAAGAAGAGAGGGGGGGTTCACAGAAGAAGACCTGCAGGCTTTGGTCACTCTGGACGAGATTGTGGAGGAGGAACAGGAAGGGGAGTCAACACATTCGGAGCCCCTTCCAGACGACCAATCAGAGGCCAGGTTAAATACTGAGGTGAGAGAAAAGTGAACTTATATGCAGATAAAAAGTTTGTTTATATCTATGTATTCAGGATGATAGGGATTGTATATCAGGCTCTTATTCTGTCCTTCACTTCCCCCCCGTCCCTTGAACAGACGGTCTACAATGAAGAGCAAGTTGGTGAATGTAAACAAAGCGAGGAGCGACCAGGTGTGTGTTTCAGTTCTTGGCCCATTACACTTTAGAGGATTTGATTGGCTGACAGTGCAGCCGTGTGTGGAGGTTGTGACCTTTTGAGCGTGTGTCCCACAGAGGAGTGTGTGAGCTTCGTAACCTTGGACGAGGTGGGATACGAGGAGGAGGAGGAGACACAGACACACAGCAAAAGAGGTAGACAGGCTACAGGTAAACCTCACTCACTCACTCACTCACTCACTCACTCACTCACTCACTCACTCACTCACTCACTCACTCATCTTCCAACATGGCTCCTCCTCTTTTTTCTCCAGAGAGGAAATGCACCAGGAGAGAACAGCAACAACAACAAGCAACGGCTAAACCCTCGGGAGAGGAATCCCCGCCCATCCCGGATCACGCTACCTCCCTATTGGCCTGCGAGCCCGGGGCTGTTTTGAGCGTCAAAGGAGCAGAGCTAATGGCAGAAAGCCCTGCCCGGGATGGTGAAGGGACAGGGTCGGAGGAAACGAGGCTTGTGAGGAAAGGTAAATCTCTCTTCTTAATAAAGTACCTAATATTTTGCCTTCACAATAAAGGCGTCTGTGGAGTGCAATAAATGAGGAGACAGGAGACGAAGATGCGTCGAGTCAGCTTTACTCTCCACTTCAATATGAAACTTCACGTCAAATGAGAGTGAGTTCAAACGGGGACACCAGGTTAAACCGGAACTGCTATGACATAACCCTTTCCCTTAAAGGTACAGTCCCTTGGTGAATGTCTCTTAATCATACTTGTGGGTTACCACAAAGCCGGAATTCATCCAAAAGAACAGAGCCAGATCTAACAGGTACCCCAAAGAGAACACAGGACCCCCGCTAGTGCAAAACAGAACAGACCAGCTCATAACAGTCCCAGGAAAAGTAAACATATAGGGGGGTGGACCAGGTGGCCAGAACGGCTGCGCTTAACAGGAGAAGAGCAAAGGGTAGGGGCAGGTGTCGAGGCTGCAGCAGGGGGTGACCTCGCCGCGGTGGCTGGGCCAGCTGCAGCGGTTCGCCAGTGGCCATCGTGGCGGGTGAAAAGATACTTGGCTGATGTTAAATCCCCGGGAACGTAGGACCGGGGGTGGCCATGGTGAGACGTCGGAATGGGAACGAAAGCGTCGTATGACGAGTCACCTTTGCACGCTGGCACGCCACACAGCCAGCAGCCTATGCCCTGAAGTCCCTCCGCAGACCCGGCCTGACGAACTTGGCCCCCACCAGCTTGGCAGAGGCCTACACCCCCGGGTGGGAAAGGCCGTGGATAGTGTCAAAGACCTTACACCTCCAGCCAGCAGGCCCCATGGGGCGCGGTTCGCTGGTGGAGACGTTGCAGAGGCACGTGCTGAATGTCAGTGGTGTACGCAGAGATGGTGGAGAGCTGACGCTGCTGTCGACCAGAACATGGCGCCGAAGTCTTGGCCATGCCAAAGGTCAGCGGCTTGTGGTCAATGAAAGACGTGAACCGACGGTCCTCCAACAGGAAACGGAAATGACGGGTGGCGAGGAAAACAGCCAGGAGCTCCCTGTCGAAGTCGCTGTATTTCCTCTGCATTGTCACGAACCCTTCAGAAGGCCAGCGGTTGCTAGTCCCGCCCAACCATGGCGTAATAGAGGGTGTTCCGTAATAAGGGCAACAGGGGCGGTTGGAGACGGGTGCGCCAGCAGAGCAGCGTTGGCCAGCGCGGTCTTGGCAGCATCGAAGGCATCAGTCATCTCTGGGGACCAATCCAACACGTCCGCCGGCCTCCTGCCCCGCAAGGTGTCGTACAAGGGTTGCATGAGTTGGGCCGCATGGGGGAGGAAATGGTTGTAGAAGTTCACCATGCCCAGAAACCCCTGCAGGGACTTCACAGTGCGCGTGCGTGGGAAACTGGTGACGGAGTCCACCTTGGCAGGGAGGGGAACAGCCCCCTGCGGGCTGACATGGTGGCCAAGGAAAGTGATGGACGACCGGCCAAACTCTCACTTGGCCGGGTTGACGATGAGACCATGCTCACTGAGCCGACCGAACAGCTGCCGTAGATGCGTCAGGTGGTCGTCTGCGGACGCACTGGCCATGAGAATGTCGTCCCAAGTAAACAAACAGGAATGGCATGTCCCGCAGCACAGAGTCCATGAGGCGCTGAAACGTCTGCGCCACACCCTTGAGGCCGAAAGGCATCCGAAGAAATTTGAAAAGGCGAAAGGGTGTGATGACTGCCGTATTGGGGTCATCCTGCGGGCGGACGGGCACCAGGTCCACCTTCGAAAAGATGGCGGCGCCGGCCAGGTGGGCGGAGAAGTACTGAATGTGCGGCACTGGGTTCCAGTCGGGGGTGATCGCGACGGCAATCACACCAGGGACACCAACCGCCATCAGTCTTGGTCACCATGTGCAGGGGAACGGCGGAACGGTGCTGAAGGCGCTCCCATGGTGGCGAACTCCTCCCTGGCGATGGAGAGCTTGGCAGAGTCGAAGAGGCCGGGCTCGTGCATAGACTGGGGGGCTAACCGTGGTGATGTTAGTGCTCCACGCCCATGCTTAGCCACTGCCGATGAAAAACATTGGGCGTGGTCATGTCAGGAAACTCAGCAAGCAGGGCGTTGATACCGGTCCCCGGTGGCAAACGTGTTCAACAGACAAAGCGCCCTCACCCCTCCCATCATGCAGGGGTGCGAAGCAAAAGAGAAGAGCGTCGATCTGGCGGCAGTTTGTAACATCAACGGTCTGTAAGCGCAGAGGAAATCTGCGCCCCAGGACCGGCGTAGACACGGCGGTCATGACTAAGTCCCAGCAGAAACGCCCGCCCGCTGAAAACACACATCCACATACCTTGTGCCATAGGTACGGAATGGGTGTGCCGTTGGCGGCCCCAGAATCGACCAGCAGCCGCTGGTTGGACAAGGTGTCAGTGACTAACAACGGCTTGCAGTCACGGCCAGCGGTCACAGCCGCTAACGAGCGCTGGGCCCTGGGCCCCAAAACTGCAAGGCTGGCGAGATTGCTTGGCCATGGCCCCAAACCTGGAATGGTAATAACACACCACCGTCGTCACGCTGTCGGCGGGCCGTCACAGGAGCTGCGTGTCAGGGTCGTACTCCGGGGGTGGAAGCGGGGCAGATGTGTGCTGGAGGGGCAGCAGCGCATGGACAAACTGCTGCCTGTTGGCGAGGAAAATCCTATCTCCCTCCAAAGGCAGTGTCCGGCAGTCTCTGGAGGAAAAGAGGGGAGAGCTGGCCAGTGCGGTGCGCAACGGGTGTTGGAAGGCTGCCCCAGGAAAATGTGGGCGAAGAGGAATGAGGGATCCGCCAAGCCCAGCACAGCCAGCATCCTCTCCATTAACTCGGACGGCTTGCTGTCGCCTATGCCGTTCAGGGAAAGCAGGCGGCCTGCCTTCTCCAGCTCCGACAGTTCAAAGAGGTTCAACAGGAACATTTTGAGTGCGTATGACAGCTGATGATTTTGATTTTGACAGCTGGAGGAGCCTCCAACCGCGCCATAGCCCTGGCCGTCATCGAGGCATCGAAGGCCGCTACAACATGGAAATACTTTGTAACATCCTGCGCTATTCCTCTCAGCTGGATCTGGGCCTCGATGTGTTGAAACCTCGGCCGTCGGTTGTGCTGCCAAAAGTCTGATAACTTGATGGTGGCAGCGTAGATAGCAGTGACGTTAGCTGCGACGTCAGGCATGCCACCAGCAGCGGCCGGCGCCGCAGGCAGCAGCAGCATGTTCACCCATCGTCGATGTGAGACGTACCCAGCCGTATCCAAACTTGGTCTCGGGGGTCACCAATTGTGGAGTGCAAATAAATGAGGAGGCAAGAGATGGAGAATGCGTCGAGTTGGCTTTACTCTCTACTACTTCAATATAACGTCACATCAAACGAGAGTGAGGGTCAAATGGGGACACCAGGTTAAACCGGAACTGCTATGACATAACCCCTTTCCCTTAAAGGTACCAGTCCCTTGGTGAACGTCCTCTGAATCTTTGTGGGGTCACCCACATGTGTATTACAGATTTGACCCAAAATGTTAGGTTTTCCTGCTTATCACAAGTAGTTCAAATGGCAGCTAGAAAGTAAAGATAGACATTATGTCGTAATTTCCTACCCAGCCTTTACCGTCTTTCTGTCTGTCCGTCTGTAGCGTCCGGTAAAGCGAGGAGGGAGGAGGAAGGGGCGGAGCCTAAGAGAGTCCGCTCTCAATCTCCCTCCGTTGCCAATGACTACACCCTGCCCGCCTTCACCCCCAACAACCCCCTTGGTGAGAGGAGAGAACACACACACATTATATCCCTTGACAATGACATGTGTTACATGTTTGAGTTGATCTTATTATTTCCCCCATCTCTTGATCCATGCGTCTCTAGGGTCGGAGCATGTGGTTCCTGGGTTCTACTGTAATCTGTGTGTTCTGTGGTTCTACAAAAACGAGACCAGCGCCAGGACACTCCACTGCAGCCGCTTGGGTCACTACAACAACCTGAAGGCAAGCGCGCCGCGCACACACACACACACACACACACACACACACACACACACACACACACACACACACACACACACACACACACACACACACACACACACACACACACACACACACACACACACACACACACACAATGGATCAGAAAACATCAGTTCCACTACTTAGTGCAGAATCCATAGTGCTCAATAGTGTGCTTAAAGTCAGTTACCCAAACCCTCAAAAGTTCTCATTGCTTGTGTCCATCATATTCCCAATAATTCATGTCCAAGAAGCAAACAAGTTATAGTCGGCTTGTAATGGCGAATCACACTCACACCTGGTTGTATAATATGTCACCTTTTAATAGCAGGTCCAAACCCTGTCAACTGATCGTTGAGGTTTTCCCCCATGGAAGCGGCCACCATGGTCTCTGGAGTCCCATGTCTCCGTCTGTAAGGGTTTTTGTTGGTGGTAGCTAGTGGTCCCTTTCTGGACCACCTCTCCCACATTTTCCCCAGCTTCGAGAGGATTTTAGGGGTGAACTGTGGACCAGGGTCTGAGACAAGATAATCTTTCACACACACTGCAGTAAAGGGCTGTTCTTACTTTCTCTTAATGGAATCACTTCTGTCCATTTTGAAAAGTAGCCTACTACATAAAGCGAGTATTCACAGCCCTTTATGCATCTCGGAAATGGTCTTTTGAAATCCAAGCCTTTTATGAACCTCTTCCACAACCGCAATGGATTAGCAAGGGCATACTGGCTTGGTTCTGCCTGGTTTATACTGCTGGCAGGAACCTCACATCGGGAAATAGCGTCCATAGCAATCGTCTCTAAATTATAGCAGCAGTCTGCTATTGAGAAAAACTGATCGACCAAACTAAATCAAGGACTCATTCAGCCGTGAAAACATATTTATTCTACTGTCTATACGGTATATTCCTCACCTATAGAGTATTCATAATGTGCTTAGTCTAAACTGTACACATCTTGTCCACATCGGATTAGGGATGGGCGATATGGCCTAAAATGCATATTGCGATATACATTGCAGCCTATTGCGATAGCGATATATATCACGATATAAAAATCCTAAAATAACCATTTCAGAACAGGTTACATAGACCCTAAGGAAAGCCAAACTGCTCAATTTATTCTAAAAAGAGATGTCGTTTGGAGAACATTTATTGTGCAACACTGTAATCATTCAACATAATGTTGCAGATAATTAAAATTCAAGCACAATAGCTGCAGAGACTTTAACAAAGAAAAAGCGTCACGTATTGGGTTTCTTTCCTTTAGTGCAAACTATTCTAAAAAGCACTACACTTAGTTGAAGTCCTTAAATGCCACCCAAGATGCAAGAGAACAGGAAAAAACGGGTTCTCTTTTTAGATAAGGAACAGACACTGTACTGACAATTAGGGATGGGCATGATTAATTGATGATCAATCATTGATTGTTAAGAATTTTGTCGATCACGTGATATTTTTTATCGATCAAACGGTTGTGTTCCATAGTGTGAGAGCGGAACAGCCAAGCCGTTGCTTGTCTGTTCAATACAGATTTTGTCTTTTTTAATTGATTCCTGTGTTTAGTGCGCACTAAACGATTTTGGTCCCTTGGTGACAATCAAACTCGGGAACGGACCAAACAGCCGGTCCGAGACCCAGCCGGAGGGGTGGTCTCGGTTCGCTTCAAAACGAACCCTGGTGTGGTTCGCTTGAGATGTGAAAGCAAACACATCTCGGTCAGATCAAGTTCTAAAAATCATACGCCTCTTTGGACAAAACAGGCACCCGCTCAGCCGCGCGTATTATAAGAATTATTGTTTGATTAGCGGTAACTCCAAGATTAGCAGTAGGCCTACGTTGTCGGACCGTCGGTGAAAATGAGTCGTGGCCTCAACATGGAGCAAAGAGAAGACGGAACGTCTATTAATAGACGTTCCGTCTTCTCCTTTGCTCCATGGTTGAGCCACGACTCATTTTCACCCGACGGTTCCGACAAAAAGCCAATAAAAAGTATGCTGGAAAATATAGATAAAAATGCAGATGCATTTAATACATTCCGAGTAGGCTAAGGAAGAGGGAGAAGGAGTTGGACCGGTCCGCAGATCATCACGCTGGATATCCATGATTATTAACTTTCACCGGCGCTTTCTCCCCCTTTCGTTTTTCCTTTCACGCTTTACCCCGCCCCAGACTTTTTTGTCCAATGATTTAACGTTCTTTGCGCACATGCAGGTTTGTTGACAAATTCTGGCACTGTTGCGAAAATTGCAATGTGAAATGGAACCGTCACAAACCAAAAATTAAAAAATATATTTTGCGTCATCAACATGCATTATCGTGATAGCGCGATATAATTAAAATCCCTATCGTAGGCTATTTTTTATCGTTCATATCGTATATCGTTTATATCGTGCATTACTACATCGGATTACCGTGTCCCATTCTAGTTCATTCCTTTTTCTGCACAGTAGTGTTTCCCAAAGTGAGTGCATTCTGGGGAGGGGGAAAAGCTCAATGGAAGTGCTCTGCACACCGGAGCTGTACATTTTGCATTAACATTAACATCTAGGACATTTAGCAGACGCTTTTATCTAAAGCAAATTACGGTTCATCTGCCATAAGAAAGGGAAAAAATGAATCGCCTTCAGTACAGTCAGGATGTTGATGGAACAATCACTTCCAATTACTGGGTTAATGCATTCCCCGTGTTCAACAAAGCTGTTAATACACGACTGCTTAGTTTATTAGCGCCACACACTGAACTCACTCCTCCTCTTACAGAAGTATTACCAGGGTCTCCAAGAGGAACAATCCAGGAGCCAATCAGGAGGCTCTACTCCTGGCAACGCCCCCAAATGACTCTAGCCCCGCCCACAAACAAACTACTGTTCATTGGTTTCACCGGAATATGGGGGAGCCTCTTCTACGTTGTTCAATCTTTTTTTTTATATCGTTTGGAGTGTGTGAAGAAGGAGATAAGTTTGTTTAGCGCCTAAACAAAAGGACGATGTGTACTCTGACCGTTCAGAGTACAGAAGGACGGAGGTCTGCACTCCCCAGACCCTTAATAGACTGAGTTCACGATGGAGCAGACGGCGCTGGTCTTACTTTTTGCTACTTTTTACTTTTTACAGGAGTCATCTGGTGTGACTGCTTTATTAAAGTTCTTTATGTATCAAACCATTTTATGTTTAATAATTTCATATAACAATAAAAGTCAACAAAAATTGAATCATTTCTTTCATTGAGTTGTTTGTCACTCTCTCTCTTAGTTAGCAGATGATCCATGTTGGGCTTTTACTCAGAATAAATAGACAACTAGGAATACACACACAAATTGTGTTATGTATAATGTATATCTTAATACGTGTGTGTGTGTATATGTATACGTATTACATTTTTATTAAATTTCCTATGAAGTGGTTTGGAGGGGCTTCTGATTGGACAAAGCCCTGGTACACGTGTGAATGTTCTTTGTACATTTTGTTTGACATGGCATTCGGTATTTGGATAACAATATACCGTCTACCATATGCCCGGTCTCTTCTATTCTTGCTCATTCTCCTTCTAACCCCCCCATCTCTCTCATTGATGTGATGGCAGTCATGCTATAGCATTGTTCCTAGCAGCACTGCATGCGGTGTGCTTACAGGTGTGTGTGTTCATACACAGCGCTACCGCCCCTCACTGTGTGTGTCCGTGGAGGAACTGACGTGTTGTGTTGCTCTCAGATAGTGTGACTCTGGCTCTCTAATCCCGGCTCATCTATTACTCAGAGCGTCTCCTCCTGACATTTACTTGGGTGTTGAGTATTTTCTATAAAAATTGTAACTACATTGTTATATGTATAGATACATTTTTGATATATATGTGTACGGATTATATGTTTGGCGGTCTCTATCTCTCTCCCTCGACTTATAATATGCATCAACAGCCAAATTCTGTGTCAGTATACCCAAAGAATTGTCTTAATTTAGCTGAGTTTGGATTGTTGAGTGTGTGTGTGTCTGTGTGTGTGGGGGAGATTGTGTGCATGTGAAAGTGTAGGCTGCAATGATGCTCACTGGGTTATAACGTGTGTGTGTGTGTGTGTGTGTGTGGGGAGAGAGAGCCGGGAGGCGAGCGAGGGGTGTGACAGCTGAGGTCTGCAGCTCTAGCCGGCTGAACTCTCTCCCCCCTCGTTCTCTCATTTCTCTCTAGTATACATCTCCCTTAGTTAGTATTCTGTCTCTCCGTCGCCACGGATACCACACAGTGGTATCCCCCCACACACAGCCACATAGACTCTGTGTGTGTGTGTGTGTGTGTGTGAGCCATGCTGCGTGTGTTCCTCCTCGCTGCAGAGCGGCTTCTGACAGCGGACGATGACATCAGCGATGCCAACTGCAGCGCCACCTACGTCGGTAAGGGCGTGCTTACTCCGTTGATAAAGTGGGGTTCACTTTGGTGGGGTTCTCTCTCTCTCTCTGCCTTCCCCTCCCCCCCCCCCCCCCCCCCCCCCCACGCTTTAGGCCTATCTCTGTGTGTAGTCACGTTTCCATCTAAAAGGTGATGCAAATCTTTAGAAAGTTTGCAAAAAATAAATTTGAATTAGGTGCGCTTCCATCAACATTCCAGGGCTTGTATCCTTTGATAACATCCTCTCTTAGGTCCTGATATACAATGGAATTGCGTTTTCCATCTAAAATAGCTGTAATGTTTTTTTCTTCGATGAGAGCAAGGAAAAATTTTACCTTCAGCGGTCCTCACGTATCTATTATTCACATTGGCCATCTGTACCATGGACGTATTTAAAGGATACCTTGTACAATTTTATAATTCGAAATTGGTTGCAGCCTTTATACCACAGATACTCCAGGGTCTATAGCATATAGCCGCGTTTCCTGATTACAGTTTAATGCATTTTCCACAATGCACCAGCTCTCGTTTTGAAGGCTGAAGAGACAATTTGACTGGAATTACTTAGTAGGTGTCCATATATCAGAGATTAATGGACAGGGTATAATTATAATTATATAATTATAATTATGTATATAAATGCTTAAAATATATATATATTGACGCCACAAGTTGATTTCGGCAGGGTTGCTATGGCCGGTCATTACCGGCATTAAGTTAGTTTAATATTCAACATCCATTTAACGTTCAAAATACAAACCTATTATGCACTTCAACCATTTGAGTGAATGATGTCAAACCAACTGTGCAACATACAGTTTAATGTCCCCCATGTACCACAAGGCTTATTTTTCAAATATATCATTTCGTCGATTAATTACATTAAAAAAAATAATTACCTTATTATGCTCCTTGACCTTTTGGCCTCAAGAAGTCAAACCAACTGTATAATACAGACAATAAAAAAAAACATGTGCCACAAGGCTTATTTCTCAAATATTTATTTTTGGAAAATTTTCACAATTAAAATAAAAAGTTATTATGCTCCTTGACCTTTTGACCTCAATTTGACAAACCAACTGTATAACACTGTAATTGCGTCCCCTGAATTGAGAAACAGCCAGTGTCTTAATTCATGGGACGCATCCTTCGAAGGGTGCATTCGAAGGGCGATTGCGTCACTGCGAAGTGTTAAGGGCTGTGTCACGTTAAAATTGTACCGGGGGCAAAAATTGTACCGGGCTACGTCATCGTTTGTTTACATCCTGACAACCTGCCCGGCAACAGACGACGCGATGCAGAAAACATGTTTCCAAACGACGAAATAACATAATACAGATAGCGGATCGCTATCTGTATTATGATAGATAGCGATAAAAATTGTTTTTACTTTATATTTGTACTGTATTTAATTGTTTAATCGAAACAATAAAAAAAATTGCCCGCGAAACGGGCGATCGCGTCAAATGACAAATGCTTTGCCCGCGTCAAATGACATTTGTCATTTGACGCGATCCCCCGTTTCGCGGGCATTTTTTTTTATTGTTTCGATTAAACAATTAAATACAATACAAATATAAAGTAAAAACAATTGTTATCGCTATCTATCATAATACAGATAGCGATCCGCTATCTGTATTATGTTATTTCGTCGTTTGGAAACATGTTGTCAGGATGTAAACAAACGATGACGTAAGGCCGGTAAAATTTTCGCCCCCGGTACAATTTTAACGTGACAGCTGTCCCATTTCGAAGGCTCCTTCACATGCGGCCGACAAATGCAGCCCTTTTTCCCCGATGTATCCTTCACGGCCCAACAAATCCCAAGATTCATCGCGTGTTAGAGTTTTTTCAGAAATGGCGTCAGAGAGAGCGGAAGCGGCAGTTGCAGCAAATTACATATTCAATGACAAAACTATGTAAAAACATTTTTTTATATTCAATTAAAGTTTGGACTATTTTAAATTTGTAACTTTATTGTCAAAGTTCAATTTCATTAACACGAGCCATATAACGTTAAACTAATTAACGTTATAAGATTATGAAAATTAGAAAATTGTAAATAAAATACAATAAAATAAAAGTAAGAATAAAGTAAGAAGTGGACATCTAAGTGAAAGTGGATCTCTGAATGGGTTTTATGAAACGGCTTTCTGCTCCGCCGTCTGGTTTGAACCGCAGCTGTCAGGATTGCTAGGTGGCAGGACATGGGGCGTCATCACGCAAGACGGACACTACGGCGCTACCTGGGCTGTCCCAAGTGCCCCGAAAGCAATAACAATATACATTATGCGATATGATATAACAAACTAACAGGGAATTTACAATAATAGTGGCCAGTGAAGTCAGAAGGAAGGAGGAAGGGGCGGAGCCCGCTCTGTTGCCAACGACTACACCGTGCCCCCCTTCACCCCTACAACCCCCTGGGTGAGAGAACAAGAGACACAAATGCTATGATTTTCAGTACAATTAAATATTTTTTTGGGACATGATTTCTCAATTCACTACCACTCCTTTTCCCCACCATGTCTGTTTCCCTCCGTCTTTATCGGTGTGTCTCTGCCTCTAGGGAATAGAGCATGTGGTCCCTACTGTGTTCTACGAAGACGAGACCAGAGCCAAGACACTTCACTGCAGCAGCTTGGGTCACTACCACATCCTGAAGGTACACTCACTCACTCACTCACTCACTCACTCACTCACTCACTCACTCACTCACTCACTCACTCACTCACTCACTCACTCACTCACTCACTCACTCACTCACTCACTCAACACCTCCTCCTCTTCTAGGTGTTTTACAAGAAACTAAAAGAGGAACAATCGAGGAGCCAATCAGGAGACTCCTCTCCTGGTCACTCCTCTGGATGATGCTAGCCCCGCCTACCAGCTCACGACAATCTTTCCAGTTGTTTCAGAGGTCTACACTTCCCATGGCGTTATGAGACGGTGTTTACGTTCAGTGGGATGACCACACTGGTCTTACTGGTTTTCTATTCTTTCGTCACGTGTCTGAACTGATTGGGGCTGCTTTCTTAAAGTGATGTCCTGACTGTTTCCAGTCAGGACATCACTTACTGGCGCTCCGCCCGAGGCGCATCTGTTAGTGTCAGTGCAGAACTGGGGGTTCCTCTTCGACCCCCTGTCTGTACAAAACAGGATGCACTCTTCTTGACCCCCTGTCTGTACAGAACAAGATGCACTCTTTTTGACCCCCTATCTTTCTATATTGCCACGTTACTGATCCTCGACGCTGGTTGGTTTAAGCACATTAGCAACTGGGTACATTAGGTTACTTCTGGCCAACTAAGCTAGGTCCAGGTATATCTTCATACAACAAGTGCCAAGCACATAAAGAGTGGCGAGTATCAGTTGGGGGTGGACATTTAGAACGTAAACCACTATTTTAGGAGATGTGTCGGGGAAAAAAAACAGAATAACAAAAACAATGGTATGGTTGGATGCGAGCCCTGATAAAAATGAATAAATAGGAAAATGAATGACTAATGTTCAGTTATTAGTTAACCGAGAATAGAAGCTCTTCATGTTATTGGTCCTGTTTTTGACCTTTTCCAAACTAGTTGATTATTTACACAACACATACCTTGTCTATATAGTGCATATCTTAAAGCTGATGTAAATATGTTTATGTGGTAATGTCTATAACCTCATTAGAAAACACAGTATTAAAGCTAACATTAACATTGAACCTAGAAATGGTCGAAACAACACCCATCGGTTTAAACAGACTTTAATTGTCTATTTTAGGTGCCTACCAATGCATGTCATCCAACAGCAAGAACCACATATTGGCTTCTCTTCCAGGCACCCATCACCAGATTTATTTTACACAAGAAAATGATTCTTCTAATAAAGTAATGTTATATATATTTTTAAGTGTTTCTCTTGTCTGGTACTGAAGCAAGTCTATAAATAATGAATGATTCTGGATGTGAAGTATTCTGCTTCTACTCAATAACTGCGAATACCACCATTCATGATTCATCTGGGAAAGAAACTGGTATTGTTTGAAGGCCGACTTGGCAAACCCCGTAGACGTAGTCGGGGGATGAAGCAGACCTGGCAACCCAGGAGTTTTGGTCCCTCGCTTGAAAGCGCACAACCAACATCGCCTTGTAAAGGGAGACGTCAGGAGTCGTGGATCCCGGCCAAACAAAGCAACGATATTAGTCAAGTAAGATATGCCTGGTGTCTGATAGTGCATTTATTCTGTGTTTATGTTGTTTAAAAGTGCAGCCAGCAATATATGCAACGGGCTGGCGTGCTGCGTTTAGTGCCTCTGGTGTTAACAGCTAGCTAGTCTAATAACTCACGTCTGTTTACTGTTATCTTCCGTTTTTAAATGAGCCATCAACCATTTAATATGGTGCATCAGAAATAAGGAAACCGCTGGATGTATGTATGCTGGATGTATGTTGCTTTTTTTGCTATGTGGGATGCAGTGCCTCAACGTTGAGAGAAGACTAGATGGGCGTATGAGGTTTGGGGTAGTCATGTGTGATTCATGAACGAGTCGTTCAAACGGATAGAATCTTATGCGCGATCTTCGATATCGTTCATTTGTTCTAGGATTTCCAAGCGCATTACTTCTATGATCTTGTACGTATGATCCGTATCTGTGAGTGGAGTGGATCATTGATTTCGTTCATGGTTTTGCTCATCACTTTATAGGGACCCTTTTTCTGTGGTGTTTTAATGTGTGCACTTAAGGCTACGTTTAAACGATGACCGGTCTGAACAGAAGATGCAAAAGTGGCGTCGCGTCTTCACTTTTTATTCCGCGTTTAGACGTACATTATTACTTCTTCTCTTACCTACGCCGCGAAAACCAAAACATAATTACAGGATCCTTATCTGTTCAGTAATAGGTTACTATCTGTACATATTGTGGTGGAATAAAACCACGATCTAATTCTTAACTAACTAGTGATTAAAAGTAACTGAGGAGTCCGGGTTGAGTATGACAAAAAATACTTTATCGTTAAAAAAGCAACAACAAAGCCGAATGGTTTGCAAAGCATTGACGGTCAACAGATCGAGGTCTCCTCTTTATCCACATGTGCACAGCAGTCTTTCCGTCCACAATACGTCATAATCCCCCTAATGAGGTGGCCGGCAACACTAATCTAAACCCCAGGCCTGAGGTCAGCACACATTGACCCCGTGATCTCCGGCCTCAGGGAAGGAGGGGGTTTCAACTTGCGCTCTGACCCCAGACCCCCTGGCGCCGTGCCAAGCCCTGAACCAGAGACGTTCCAGATGCTTTCTACCATTAGATATTTAGGCCTAGTAATAATCATGGTTTAACATAGAATATAATCAATAATTTCTACCACATATCCCCCCTTTTGTGGTTATTAATCACAACAAAAACATAGCAATTATATACGTCCCTTCCCACTTAAACTACCAATAAAACTACGTAAGTCCCTAACCTAGATTTAGCATTACATTTGATCATCATTAAAAACCTTCTAAACGTGTGCAGGACTTTCAACCTGCATAAGGCAAAAAAGATCTATCAAATGTAATACATCATCTTAACCGTCTGATCCCTGCAATTCAGTCATATGGACCCATACAACCTTCTAAATCATAACAACACAATGTTCCATATTCAACACACATAATATCAAATGTCTAACTAAAATTCCAAAAGTAAGCATAACATAGTATTTTCAGCATGCATTGAAAATAAACACTACAGAAATATGTGATATAGAAATGAAATGAAATGAATGAAACGTTAAGAATAACATTTAAAAAAAGTAGGTAAAAATAATAAAGAATAAAAATTAAGATTTTTCTGAAAACTGGCATGGATTCGGATAGCTCTGATTATTCTTCAAGTGTTGGTATGCTGTGTGAATGTTGGGGGTCCAACAGGCCCTGGAACCCATTAGTCCATTGTCCGTTTTACGCTGTCTGTGGAAGCTGTATCTCACATGGAGAGGTCACCAGTTTGACCTAAGACCTCCCTCTTCTCACATTCCGGTCTCCTCTCTAGTCTATCTCCCCATAAAGCTTTCTCTCCCAATCACCAGACTCATTTATGGCCGTCACCGTGAAGGCCATCTCCTTAGAAAGCCTGGATGCTATTACAGATCTGACTATGGGAATACAACAACAAAAAACCAATCCTATCACTGTTTAGTACTATCAAAAGCACTATACCTATCTTGGCTAACACCATTCCCCACATCCCAAACCTTGTTTCTAACCATCCAAACATTCCCTGATATTAGAAGTTTCATTATTCCCTTACTTGCATCTAGAGTTTAATTTAATCTATTAGTGGTTACCAATGAATTTTTCCCATTATCTCTAACTGAAGGTTAATCTATTTTATCGATGCCTGTGGTTACATTTACTTTGTCATTATTTGAAGATTTTAGTGAATTGCTTTGTTCAATTTCAACAATCTTTCCCAGTTGATTTTTGATTATACAAAGGGTCTCCTTTTTCTAATGTGAGATTTAAAAACACATATCCCTTCATATGTAATTTATACTCGCTGTTGTAATCCCATGTTTTTTCTTGACTCTATTGTTAAACCCCATTCCATAGATCCAGGCTGAATATGAACTCTACACTGGCTTTTTCTCTGAGCTTGTTCATAATTCCGATAGGAAATTAATGCACATAGTGATTGGTTACCTGACATAACAGTAAACATAAATTCATTAACTTGGGTTTGCGGTGGTATCTGAGCATATAAGACCATTCTCTCTTTCTTGTTGTCTATTCCTAAATGAGTTGGGGCCGGATTGTGCTGCGTTTCTCTTAGGCTTCCTTCAGTACCAGTCCCTGATTCCTGGCTCTTCCAGGTCTGTGTTGTCTCCATGGTTTCATCCTTGCTCGGGATCTGTCCTTGAGCCAGTGGAATCTGGCCCAACCCGTAGAGGATCAGGAACAGGCTCCCCATTATCAGCATCATCATGTGGCTGATGCTCCTGGCTCGGCTGGGTCTGGTCCTGGGGTAGCTGGTCAGCCCCAAGCGTGTCTGCATCTGGCTCCTCCTCACGCTCCTGCTCACACTCATCCCTGGCTTTGGGTTGAGCGGCTTTTGTGCAGTGGTTGAGATGGTACCAGGTGGCACTTCCTTCCACCTGGATGGCTGTTGGCGTTGCGTTAGTGACTTTGTATGGTCCTTCTCTCCTGGGCTCTTTCCACTTTCTCCTGCACTCCCTCAGATACACTTGGTCACCTGACTCCACCCCCCTTGGTGGTTCCTCCTCTGACTCTGGAACTCTGTCTTTTTGCTGGAATTACAAACTTATGTACAGCAGTTAGTTGTTCAAACACATTTTCCTTAATTCTATTTCCAAGTACTCTAGTGAAAGTCCCTTTTGGGACCCTTGAATGTTAGGTGAAGGCATTGGTCAGCCCTTAAGTATTTCATGCAAGGTTAAATGCGTCGTTCCGTTAGTTGCATGCGATAACTCATTAGTGTCAGTTGTAGTGCATTATTCCAATTCAAATTAATACTTGCACACATTTAGTTAATTTGTTAATTTTTGTTTTGAGTGCCTCATTCCTCTCTCCAACAAACCTTGTGATTGAGGATTGTAGACACAGCCTAGTCTTTATTTGACATGCAGATGTTGAATCACTTGTTTTGAGTGTTTTCTGAATAAACACTACCCTATTGTCTGAGCTTATTTGTGACGGGATTCCAAACCTTGGCATGACTTCTCTAGTCAGAACCTTGATTACTGTAGCTGTACTTTGGTCTTTTTGGGGGACTGCTTCTGCCCATCTGCTGAATCTGTCAATGACAACTTACATGCACAACATTTCAACATAGTCCATGACCAAATGTCAAATGGTCCTTCAGGTGTGGGACTATGTCCCAATGCAGTAGTGATTGATTTTTATACATTGTTTTTAGCACATACTTCACCCTAATTTAGCTGGATATCAATCATTACTTACAAATATGGTGAAGAAAACCCTTTTTTTTTTTTTTTTTCAAAATTCTCCTAATTCTCCTCAATACCTCTTCCCCTCAATACCTCCCCCCTTGCGCAATGGTCAAAACCATGCGCATTTAAATGAAAAACAAATCTAATAACGCTGTTGGTGTAGTCAACGTTGAAACGTCTAACCTTAACCATCCGTAAACTAAAACCAATCTATTGGGAAGGGAAATCGAAGCCAATATATCCAAAACCAAAGGTCGAAATAAGTGGGTTTACCATCAGCCACCCTGAACCCATGCTGCTCCCAAAGTCATGCACTAGACCAAAAACATTTACATGTGTTAGTAGACCTTTATACCACAAAGACTAAGTAAAATAAAACGTGACACGCTCCGTTTCAAGACCATCATTTCTGCTGCCAGAGCTGACATGTCTGACTCCTGTTCCTCCTCCACTTCTCACCAACCGGCTCTTCCTATGATGGTAGCAGCTCGTCACCTCATGATCAAGTGAGCCAGTGCCCACAGTGACCCTGCCAAGTATTTTATCAGAGTTAAAAATATCACATTATCAATTGCTAACATTTAATAAAAGTGTTGCAGCAGCAGTAGTGGCATTTGAAAGGCAAACCCACTACTTCTGAATGTTAATGGAGAACCTAGCATGTAGGACCCCCTCCCAGCAGATGTAGCATCAATCCACCTATTGTCCTTAACTAAAGAGATGTAAAAGAAAACAAAAATCACAATATTAAAACTTGCATTTTCAATATTGGGCGACTCACTTCTGTGTTAACCTGTTTACTCGAAATCACAATTCCCTTCATTATTCTACCCGATTGCGCTACACTATCTATTTAAATTGGACGACCTAATTTAACCTTTTATTCTATCTATTGCTTGCATTTACTGTTTTCCACATTTTGATTCACAATTATGTACCCAACACGTCTCTCTATGTTGTCCTTATCTAGTTTATTCAACATTGAATCTATACAATGTTTCCATTTTCTAATTAACCTTATTATTTTATCTAAACTATGCTTTTAGTACCCCCTTGTGTATTTTCACTCCGAGTAGGAGAGGATTCTCCCCCACCTCGGCAGCCCTGACACACACACAAGAACAGGCTCACACACACACACACACCTTTTTTCACTTTAATTTACTTATTCATTTTAAATGACATTGGTCACTGTGTATAAAATGAGTTAGAATTTTGGATAACATTTTATCGCACTTATCTTGTCTAATTTTAAGTTTTGCCGATTATTATTTCTAGATTACACGATCACTTTTTAATAAAATGTGTGTTATTATCTATAATTTCTAAGGAAATAGTTTATTTGTGTCGTCATCTAGGTACTTAGACCTCGTCAGGTCTGTTGTACTGTGCCTATCCACCGCGCTCCCACAGAGTCCTTTGGGGCGGGTCAGCTCCTCTTTTGATGAGTGCAACTTTACCTGGCGCCATTGAACCCCTGGACTTCTGTGGACGTGCGGTGTGCAGACAACTTTTAACGCTAATTGCTCATGTTTTGGAGTCTAGATAATTATTCCTAAATCCTGTGGTCACCATGTAACTTGAATACTCAGGGCTCTCCCCTGATTTGTTATCTCTGGGTCGGTCTCCAACCGCCCTCTCTACTTGCATTCCTTTCCATTCTTCAAACACTTCCTCCTCCCTCCCTCCCTCGATCCAACCCGTTGTCTCACCAGTGCTCTTGGTACCAAGATGTAATGATCTATACCACATGGCGCTTCGACATGATGGAGAGTCTCCAATCCTCCTTCCTCCTTCTTCTTCTTCTCTCTATCTCACTCTTCACAAATCACTTCATCTGAATCCTCTAACTCAACTCGACACTAACTCACTCTGTCTTTCTCACTCACTCACTCACTCACTCACTCACTCATACACCCTAAAACAAGATTTCTCCGATTGGAGCTAAAACGCATAACAACTTCATCCGAATCTAATGACCTGGCCCATCAGGATTCACTTTTAAGACACATCTCCAACCACACACACATACATACACATACACCAGGTATAACACATACCAAATACAAACACGGCAAATTCAGAACAAAAGCAAAGTTGTTTTCCGCTTCTATTAGCTTTACAATTTCTTTTTATTAATAAAATTGAGTTTAATCGAATTATTAATAAAATTGAGTTTAATCGAATTATTACCTCCATCTCCCTACACATCATCACCATATCAAAAGTCCCTCCCAAGGGCCATAAAGTAGCTGATTCTTCTATCCTTTTATCCCATTCCTCAGAGATCTTTTTTATCCCACTTATGAGCAATAGACGGTCTCTACTTAAAATCTCCCCTGCCGTCGGTCCTATATTCATATTTTTGGTGTTATAACACATATTTATTAATGCAATTTACTTGAGTTTATTCTACTTATCAATTCAAATGTTTAATACTATCACTGTGGTTTCAAATGTGCCCTCTCCTCCTGGAGCCGCTGTCCCCCACTACGATTGGAATGTGGACCCCTAGCCCTGCTCGGCTCCTTGGCCCCGCCTTCTGCCCCTCTCTGCCCTCAGTCTGAGGCAGCGCGATAATGTTTAGATCAAGAAAGGTTTACACATTTATTTATTACTTCAAATTAATTAACTATTATCTATACCTCTAATTTATTTATGATTATTAATCAGTTTAAACAATTTAACTATTTTCTGTCCGCCGAATTTGATTATGACAGAATTAACAACAATAAAAAAAGAAAGAAAACGGGCCGTACAAGTCTCCGAGGTAACTTAATCCTATCGCGGCTTGGATACAGAAATAAACCGATTTATGCAACTTTTAATAGCGTATCGTAAAAAGCTTCCTAATTTGTTGTACAAGACCCTGAGTGGAACTAGTCACTGAAGTGCGAAAGATATGCTAATCTGTATTAGTGTTGGCTCATTCGCGAACGAACCGGTTCGAAAAAAGATCCAAACTTGGCATCGCTAGTTAGAGGTGGTTGACAATAGGACTTGTACATCAGAATGCATCAATGGGATTTTTTGTTGGTGATTACAGTATAGGAAAAATTGTCATGTCAATTATGGCATGTCATGTGATTTTTAACCACATTTTGTCCTACATGATCGTCAACATGGTGATTATGCACTTTATCACTGTTAGTGATTTGGTTCTTGGTACCCAATTTAGTAGAAATTTAGAGAACAAAGGGCACTGGCAGCTTGGTTGGACCTCTTTCCTGGAACTCTCCCACATTTCTATTTAAATCTGTGTTGAATTCTGAAACAGTAGGTTCACTGGCTCTTTAAACTGTAACGGTACTATTAATAATTCATATCAGCACTCTGTATCAGAGATTACCCCAATGTAACTACTTGTACCTGATACGAGAAACAGTGGAATCTGTGCATCCCTATACATAATCATTGCTCACTAGGGTTGCCGTCGGTGTACGGTATTACCGGTATTACCGGTGTTGAGGCCAAAACCGATTACTCCGTGTTGCACGCCGGCAACACCAAGTTTTTTATTTATTTTTTTGATTGACCTAGTTTTCAAAGCTAATACCGTTTATACCGGTAATACTGGTGTTGACACAAGCATATTACTCGGTGTGAAAATGTCCACACCGTGGCAACCCTATTGCTCACTTTCAGAAAGTCTTTCGCTTTCTGCACGCCTGCGTGCTTGTGCAATAGACCCTTCACGAGCTCTCATTCCACACGTACAAGACAACGGCTGGTAGCGTGAAGCTGTCTCTGCATATCAGACATTGCTTCCGCAGGCATTTTCCAAAGCCAGTCCTTACGACAAAATGCCAGCGGTGGAACGAGATAACAAACGCTGTCACTGTTTACCTGTGTATGGACATGGTTCCCTTTCAAAATGTAAATAGAAAGGGCAGGCACATTTCAGTACCGTATATGACAGTCACATTCTATGGTGGCTTTGATGTTTCAGCCAGGGCGGATCCGTCTATTGGAAAAAAAAACTGGTGCTTGCCACCTTTCCAGATTAAAGATAAAAGATATGGAAGATTCCCATTCCCCTGCCATTCTGTGATCGGCATTGAACGGCAATCGGCAGATCACCGTTTTGGTGATCAGGCCAAAAAATGCTGATCGGAGCATCTCTAATAAATACATATAAACAAAACAATCCAATTATATCAGACCCTAGGCCCGTCAAGGGGGCGATGATTGCTCAGGAGGTAGAACGGAATGACTGCCAACCGGAAAGGTCGCTGGTTGGATCTCCTGCATCTCCAAGCGTGGAGTGTCTAGGTGTCCCTTAGCAAGACACCTCACCCTGACTGCTCCTGAAGAGCTCGCTGTCGCCCTGCGTGGTTGACTCCGCCGTCTGTGTGAATGAATGGTTTTAAGCTGCTTTGTATAAAAGCGTCTGCACAATCCCCTAAATGTAAATCATTGTATGTGTAGCCTTTAGACAGTATATTCCCTATCCATCTAGAGGTACAGATTACGGGTCAAGAACTAGCATGTCAACCACACATTTTGTTTCAATGCAGCCTTTGTGAGCGCATGCGCCAGATTGTAACACAGGTCTGACGTCCACACTTGGATGAAAACTGTCGCTGGATCTGTATTAAAGGAGACGTATTATACCACCAGGTGTGAGTGTGATTAGCCTTACAAGCCGTTTCAAAAATCTGCCCCATATGACGTAAGGCTAATAACACTCACACCTGGTGGTATAATATGTCTCCTTTAAGATTTCACTTTCCACTTTTTTTGAAAGAGTTCAAATCCTGGTAAATCTGCCTTTTTTGTTTAAGTCAGAAAGCTACTGGAATTTCAATAGGTATTCACGCTCTGAATTAGCTATGTGTCCCGGTGAACAAAAAACGCGATCACCGGTGACATTTGTGTGTCTAGCGGTTTATGAGAATTACTGCGTCCTGCCATGATCTGATTATTACAGTCACTTTAAAAAACATGCTGCAGAGAAACTGTCAAGATGACATGTCTATTCTATGGTCAGCTTAGATGTTTCTAGCCAGGGCGGATCCGTCTATTGGAAAAAAAACTGGTGCTTGCCACCTTTCCAGATTAAAGATAAAAGATATGGAAGATTCCCATTCCCCTGCCATTCTGTGATCGGCAATGAACGGCAATCGGCAGATCACCGTTTTGGTGATCAGGCTAAAAAATGCTGATCGGAGCATCTCTAATAAATACATATAAACAAAACAATCCAATTATATCAGACACCTTTGGCCCGTCAAGGGGGCGATGATTGCTCAGGAGGCAGGAGAATGACTGCGAAATGGAAATGTCGTGAATAGTCGAAAGATAATATATATGTAGTTGTACATTAAATGAATCGGTATTTGAATGAATTAATGACACATTTAATTGCACATTTATGTATTTAATTCCAATTTTAATTAATTAATGACACATTTAAGTAATTATTTAATGGTGTATTTATTTATTTAATTGTGTCACATTTAGTCCTCCATATTAGACAGTATATTCCCTATCCATCTAGAGGTACAGATTACGGGTCAAGAACTAGCATGTCAACCACACATTTTCGTTTCAATGCAGCCTTTGTGAGCGCATGCGCCAGATTGTAACACAGGTCTGACGTCCACACTTGATGAAAACTGTCGCTGGATCTGTATTAAAGGAGAACATATTTATACCACCAGGTGTGAGTGTGATTAGCCTTACAAGCCGTTTCAAAAATCTGCCCCATATGACGTAAGGCTAATAACACTCACACCTGGTGGTATAATATGTCTCCTTTAAGATTTCACTTTCCACTTTTTTTGAAAGAGACATTCCTGGTAAATCTGCCTTTTTGTTTAAGTCAGAAAGCTACTGGAATTTCAATAGGTATTCACGCTCTGAATTAGCTATGTGTCCCGGTGAACACAAAACGCGATCACCGGTGACATTTGTGTGTCTAGCGGTTTATGAGAATTACTGCATCCTGCCATGATCTGATTATTACAGTCTCATTTAAAAAACATGCTGAAGAGAAACTGTCAAGAATGGCTATTTTCTTATACAAGAGATTCTGCTTCATAATGTGTTGTTAAATCCTGGTCTGCAACACCTACTTTTACTGTGGATAAAAAATCTGAAAATTTGCCTTCAAAGGGAAATTATTTTGCAGACAGTGGTTTTTCCCATTTTTTTATTCATAGCATGTGTATGAAGCTTTTCTGAAAATAGCATAACTTGACGGTTCCCCTTCAACTTGTTCATTGGATCATCTGATTCCCCAAGCATTTCATATGCATGTAATATCAATGCTCCAATGAAGTAGTTTGCTTGTGGCTTCAAATCATTCTGTCTGTACCAAATAAAGAAGCAGTAGCTCCCGTCCCTCCTTCTAGCTCTTGCTTTACTGCCAGAATTTCTGTTGCTCGTGCCATGTATGTCTTCAATTCCTACCTGCAACAGGGAGCTGTGACTGCGCTAACTAGGACGTGGCTAATTGGATTGTTCCTGATCGGCCCGGGGAAACCAGCTTGGATCCATTCACCCCTGAGGCCCCTGATGACCACGATAACTTGATCCTAAAGGTACGGCCACACTGACCGCGTTACGCGAGTTATATAGGGTTGAAAATCTGCATTTTTGCATAGGGAACCATTGGTTTAGGTGCGTAGATGCGTTACACACAATAAAACAGCGCGTTAGATGCGTTTTCCGCACCTAAATAACGCGCCCAACGCTCCAACACATCAACCCGATTTTAAATTTTTTTTAACAAGCGTCACGCGCCTACGCGTGACTCTTAGCCGTGATAGCCCATCAGCGTTGAGCTTGACCCGACGTCACTGGCCGAGAGACGAGGACCTGCGGAGGACGCACAGAAGCAGGAAGAACATGGACGACAAAATCATTGTTTCAGTGTGCTAAAGCAGCTGAAACGATGAGGAGGTGGTGAAACTCACCCAGCTAAGAGCGCCTACGGAGGATGTCATGCACTAGAGTTTAGATTCTCTGCCCGAGCCGACCTGCTGGTCGGGCCGCGAAGCAAGATGCCTCCGCTGCTAGTCGGTGTCCTGTTCGCCTTGTCGGGGCTTGTTTTCCTGATAATGACCGGCGTTCTATACCTTATTCCTTACATATAGATTTAGCAAAGTAGGCCTAAGTAACGTGTACAAAGTTACACATGTATTAAAAAAAATGTCGGGTTGAAAAGGGGCTCGGGCTCATCATTACAGTTAATGGGCCGGGCGGGGCTCGGACAGAACGTGCACGGGCTCGGGCCGGATCGGGCTTGATTTTCTGGGCCCGATCTAAGCTCTATCATGCACCCAAATACGGCGGCGTTTGGGTTTCCTACTCTCCTCGAACTCCCACAACAAATAAAGAGCAGCGATGGTGGCGATCTCAGCCATGTTTGTAGGCAAAAGAAAGCGGGGAGAAATAAGTTTTGGGCGGGCTCATCAAGCTGCATAGGCGCGTTGAACCATTTTTGTGACGCACAATGATCAAGCGTCAGGTTAGCCGTGGAATGCGTTCAGTTTGGCTGTACCTTGAAATCTCAACATGTTATCTATCTGTATAACATTATTATTTTTTCCTAACCATTTTCAGCTTTGGTTTGTTGGACCCTAGTCTGCTTCCTCCTGCCGCCGGGCCGCTCTAAGCTGCGTGATTGGAGGGGCTCCACCGGAGCTCTCTCCCGATTGGCCAGCAGACAGCTGGTCTTCCTTTGGCGCAGATGGAAGACCAAGCTAGCTCTGACTGAAATAAGAAGCTCTCTTGCTGCTGGCAACAGAAGCGTTTCCTCAACGACTGTCTCCAACAACCCTGCTTTGTATCAGCACCAGTCCCATCACCCCGTCAATCAGCCTTCCGAAGGTCGCCAACATGTCCCGTGATCTGTATTATCCCTATTCCCCTGAGAGCCAGGATTCTCTACAGTGCCCCTACCATCCTCCAAGTGCCCACGTAGGCCCTGGAGATGTTGGTGAGCCTTCTCACATGGTCCCTGGTTCTACCCATGCATCTTATGGTGTCTACGCCGGCACCTCTATAAATCCCAGCCACATGTACCCATCGATGCACCCTGGGTCTATGGGCTATATCCCTGTTCAGAGTAAGCCAACCAATGAATTGGAGAGCTCCATTGATGTCCACATCAAAAGAGCCCGACAGGAGGCGGGCCTCCAATCGATATTAAAGATACCGGCGCCAGACCAGAATACTCACACAACTGCTTGGCCTCAGGGATCTCTGGACTTGGCGCACACTGGCTATAGATTATCACCGCCCATCTCCGATGGACAGTTTGTTAGATATTCGGAAACAATGCCAAGTGGTGCCTCAAATTGGCATTGGCCTTCGGTCCAACCAACAAGCAATTATCACTCCACTTCCTCCTCTCCCACTGCAACAAACCTTCCCCCATCACATTACTCTCAATCTTCTGAGCGATATCCAGTCTCCCGTTATTCAAGTGGGGATGAATTTGTTAGCAGCAACAGGCCTTCTACTGCAGCAGCAGATTCTGCACCGTCTCCTCGATCGTCACTGGCCTATGAGCATCCTTCCACCTCCAGAGAGGCTGATAACAACCAGACCAGATTCACCTGTGAATCAGCCATGGACATCCTCCAACGCTTCAACCTTCAGGAAGAAGACTTGGAGGAACTCTGTGCCTACCCAGAAGACCAGCTCTCTCCCGCCAACCTACCCTACCTGCTGCGAGACATCCGCCAGAAGAAGGCAAAAAACTCATCGACTGCCTCTCAGTTAAGCACGGGCCACCAGGCTCAAGGCAGGCAGCGTGCCCCAGAAACCAAGGGGGGTGTCCGGGGCCAAAGTAAAGAGTGAGGCGCAAGCTCCTCCTACCTTTCAGCAGCCGAGTAAAGTGATTGAATACGGACATACAAGTACATATTCCTTAGGCTTCCGTGAAGAAGAAAAGGATGGAGGACACCACAGCAGCAGTTACATGAGCCAAATGCGGGACACTCAACCAATGGATGCAGCACTAGCCAAACCCGGTGTTCCAGTGTTCTCCAATGGCTCACAGAGATCCAACATCTCTTCTCCTGTTTACAGTACATTACCAAACGTGAAGGCTTCCCTGAGCCAAAGGTCAGCCACCCAGTCGATCCAGACTTCCATCGTCTTCCCCAAAGAAGGAACCTATTCCGTTGCAGTTAGCAGTACCTGTTGCTAAACCGACTACCACCAATATCATACCTAAGAGGGATTCCGGTGCTGATCGTGTGGCGTCTTCAGGATGTCAAAAAGCAGCTCATGGAGTCGGAAATACCAGTCACAGACCAGCTCCAGGTACTGGAACTAAGAGTGAGAGACCAGCACCAGGTATAGGAACTTTCAGTCACAAACCCGCTCCAGGACCTGGGAATACAAGTCAGAGACCAGCTCCAGCCACCGATCCAGGGCCACTTCCCATCCCCAGGTCCATCCCTACGAACCAGGGACCCCCTCCAGCATCTGATGAATCCATCCAGAGACCTCCGCCAGTCAAACCAGCCAACGAGAGAGTGCCGACGGCGGCCATGATCAGCGACTACATGGGCGTCAAACCTGATCTTTTCCCCCACACCTGTAGTCTCTGTAACAACCCTTGTTTTGGCATGAAGGTGAGTACATCAGTGGTGGTTTTTATCACGGCTTTTTGGAGCTAGTTTATAATACATTTCAAGTTGGATAGGCTTGGGAACAATCATCACTTAGTAAGTTCTTACTTAGCGAGATGACTTCCATTGAAATGAACTTTGATTACTTTTGCGATACCAAAAAAAAGGAAACTCCTTTGCCATTCCTTAACAACGGTATTAAGGGCTAGGGTCTAGGAGAAAATATCTGTTTGCTATTTTGAGGCAATAATCACATATTTGCAATCGTCAGCAAAATATTACTTTAAAGTTTGACTGAGACACAAGATATTGTCAATGCTCCGCTTTCGCCCAATGTGCGCATGGGCAGGAATCTTCACTCTTCCTCCTTTTCAAACTCTTGTCACATTCCTCAAAGGAAAAGGAGCTTAACCGGGATATTGTTATTTATGGGTGTTTCGCTTGTCTTAAAAGTCTTAGTGCTGATTGGTGAATGTTATTTTAAGATATATTGCACTTGATGTTTGATGCAAAATGGTGCAAATCTGTCTGAGACTTAAAACCTAAAAAAGTAAACGTATATAATGCGGGGTAACGTCTAACTTTTTAGTGCGTTACCCGGCTTGCAAAACATGTATGTTGAAGGGTTGTTAAAAAAGTTTAACTTCGGTTAAATTTGTGGAAGCAAGAATTGTGATTGAACAATTGACATTCAAGTACTGGTGAATTCGTGTTGAATTACCTTTCCTGGTTTTAAGAACTTCCTTTGACAACGTTGTGAACTCCAACAAGCAGCAACTGGAGATGCCACGCTGTGCCCATCGTGGATGGGCTGGTTCAGGCCATCATGATACTGAGAAACAGCTGCTCACCTCAATCAAGAAGAACCCTCATTGGACAGATATTTGGTTGTTATTTGTTGTGAATGTATGTGAAAGTCAAAAAACGTAGGAACCCTAATGTATTCGTTGTCTAGAATTATCTATAAGTTTACATTTAGGGCATTTAGCAGACGCTTTTATCCAGCGACTTACATCAGTTAATACACACATTGACACATCGACTGCAGAGTCAACTATGCAAGGCGACAGCCAGTTAGGGTTAACGGCCAATCTCATTTCTCTATTTCACCCTCCCTTCTTGCCCCTTCCCCTTGCATACGTCTTGGCCCTTGGCTTACTGAAGGCCTAGTCATGATACTTGAGAAACAGGTGCTCACAGCTCAATCAAGGGCTAAAGAACACACCCTATCAATTGGGACAGATACTCTTCGGTTACGTTTGTCTGTGAAAT
>OLKM01000206.1:304251-329251 GCA_900291075.1 Melanogrammus aeglefinus
CACTCCTCCACCCTTTGCTGAAGCCTTTCGGAGGAGCGGCGATCCGGCATGCAGCATGTCTGCTTCTGCTGCCGGCGTGCCTCGTCTCCTGCGGCCTCGTCTCTGGCTGCGTCGTGGTCTGGTTTGGGGTTGCTTAAGGTTGGCGTTCCCTCCCAAAGTGGTCCGTAGCTCGGTCGAGTTGCCTGCATTCTCCACCATATGTGACAATCTCCAGTCGTCGGCGGCTGCGATTCCCGAAACAAACGCTCAGGCAGGGTTGCGGTGCAGCAGTTTCATTGCGTGCAGCTCACAATAGAAAGGGGAAATCATCAACTTCATCATCAACTTAAGTTTCTTCCACACTGGGGCAAAAAGGGCGAGGGGTCTCGGGGTCCAGTCCGTCGGTGAGGTCGGCGTATCTACCGCTACTGGCTTCTGCCGCGACTGTCTCCCACTCGGCTCCCTCCCGGCATGAGCCACATGGCGGAGAGAGCCCAGAATGAGTGGAGGACCAGGCTATCTTAAGCTGCTTCTCCACCTGTTCCTCAGGTGCTCTGCATCTCCTTAATTGGCAACGGCCGGGTTGCCACAGTGGTTGGAGTCTGATGTTTGGAAGCATAATGTGCTTTTCTCTTGTCCAGGTATTCTGAATGGGAGCCGGATACAGTTTCACTTGAGTAAGTTCCCCTAAAACACAAGTCTCAAACACCCTTTTTTGTGTGTGTGTGTGTGTGTGTGTGAAACCAATCAGAACAGTAACTAGAGCAAGGAGCTATAAGAGGTGAAATTGTCTGAATTAAAGCAAGTGTTGGGAGAACAAGCAAAAATAAACATCAATTTAAAGGCATACAAACGAAAAATATCCCAGCCCTCCCCTTACAGGCCTCCCTCCAAAGCCCCTCCCCCAAAACCCTCCAATAGCTTGTTAGCTTTAGCAACAGGTCTGCCTTGCCTTGTGCACAGGCAGTGTTTAAATCTACGTAGGTAGACAAGACAGTTGGCGCATCCCATCATTATAATCTGGCCAAATTAATTGATCGCACAGGCCTTGTTACAGACCTTCGACAGCCACACAAAGTTTTATTTTTTTTACCATTTGATTAATTGATTGCTGAGATTTTCCAGAAACGTGTTGAGGAAAAGTTGCTAGAATAAATTGCCTACCACAGCTTTAATAGGTATGACTGAAGGCCAGAATGGGAAATGTTTTCTGCTTCAACAAATTTGTCAATGATGGGCAGCACATAACAAACATCAAACAATGAGAATTCTTCACTCAAATCACTCTAAAGCTTAACCGTATTTGACATACTGTATGTCTGCTCGTCTTCCTGCTTTAGCTCGACCCCTGAAGAATCCCAGCAACCCCCCACGACAATCCGCAGTCCCCGCCTCCTACCCGAGTTCCAGGCCCAGTCTACAGGCAACCAGCCATGGAGGTCCTGCACCATCAAACCCTGCACCTCTCTTGCCGAGGAGGATTTTGGAAGCACTCGCGTCTTGGACTCCACCGAGGAAGAGATCAAGGTCAAAGTCTTCAGGAAGGAAAGGATCGAGGTCTCCACGGACGAAGAGGTCAAGGTCTCCACGGACGAAGAGGTCAAGGTCTCCACGGACGAAGAGGTCAAGGTCTCCACGGACGAAGAGGTCAAGGTCTCCACGGACGAAGAGGTCAAGGTCAAAGTCTTCAGGAAGGAAGCGGTCGAGTTCAAGAAAGAGGTCAACGTCGCCAGCGGGTTTGCAGTCCCCAGATTGGAAGCGATCCAGCGGCAAAGCTAGCTCGCCCCGTAGCTCCAGACCTATCCACAGGTAACCCAGATTCCTTCAATCTCAATGGTGTAGTTCACCAAATGCATCCGCACTATCCTTCATACTCACTGACTTTAATAATATACATGATTGAAATCAAGATTCACGATGATAATAAGACCTCAGTGTTTCCCGTACATAGATCAATGTATGGCGCAGCGCCTCAGAAGCAACACCGAGTGCCACAAATTGATTCAGCTTTTTTTTTCTTTTTTTTTGTGATTTTGAAATTTAAGTATCGTTCCGTCATTCATCTCCGCATAGCACTGTTTCTCCCTTTCATTCTCATTCACACACGCACACACAGACAAGCGCACACATGCCAATGGTGCGCGGAAAAACCCGAAGCAGCGGCGATATTTGGCACAGTGAAGATGGTCGGCGACATCTGGAGTTTACCAATGTGTGCTGAAACACACCTAGCCTTATGAACTGTATTGATATTAAACATCCTGCACCTTAAGTCAGCATAGACACCGTTGCGCAGCAAACGATTAATGTGAAATGCGGTTATAGTTTATCATAGATCACAGTGTTAGACTGGGTTCCCCCAGCCCGTTCTGCCGGTGATTTGAATTCGCTCTGCAGCAGGGGCTGGAGAGGAGCAATGCATTGCTTTCTGTTTCAGATCCCCTTTTACTGGAGCCAATCACCAATCACCTATTGACTGGTTTAACACAATGAAGACAGGGAAGCGATTTCTGCGGTCGAAGCGATCGTTTGTTGGATAGTTTGAACTATTATTATTATTATTATTATTTTATTTTTATATTGTTAAATGAGCAATCCCCCCCCCTCCCGCCGGCAGGCCTCCTCGTCTCACTCCGCCATCATTTTACACTATTATTTTTATATTGTTAAAAAGCAACTGTGCGCCCCCGCCCGCCTGCATCAAACATTGCTACCTGGTCTGTGGGATACACCGGACCTCCTGTCTGGCCCTTCCATCTCACCTCTTTGTGATTGGTTCATTCTTTCTCATTAACCAGCCGTAGAAGCCGCTCCCGTTCTTTGTCAAGCTCCTCCCCCAGCTCCGACCGTTACCGTGGCAAAAGGCCGTCCTCACCAGCCAGGAGATCTAGGCGAAGGTCTGGGTCCCCACGAAGGGGTCGGGGGTCACAATCACCCCGACATGCACGTGGTACCAGACCCACCCGCAGGTGTGTTGGGTTACTAGTTTCTTTGAATTGTTTTATGGTACACTATTAACTAGGGGTGTAACGGTACACAAAAATCTCGGTTCGGTACGTACCTCGGTTTTGAGGTCACGGTTCGGTTCATTTTCGGTACAGTAAGAAAACAAAATGCAAAATATAAATGTGCTAGTTGTTTATTACACACTTTTGTGCTTTTAACAATAGGAATATTAGCCTATACAAAGCTAGAATTCTGCTCAAAAATATAAATACAATATTCTGAAATGTAGATATTTTGAAAAACAAAATGAAAATAAATAACATTGGCTCAGACTTTTTCTTAAAATTTTTTTTTTCTCCATCTGATGTGCAAAATTGACGGGTTGCCAGAAACATACCCGATCTCAGATGAACAATGTCGACAAACCACTTTGGTTTTATCAAGCTCTCTTTGTCCCTGTTTATATTTCACCGGAAAGCCGAAGTGTTCCCAAACGGGGGACCTTAATGCCGCTGGAGGGTCTTCAAGCTCTGGCTTATTGCAAACGCTAGCGGCATTAGCATTAGCCTTGACGTCCGCTACAACTGCTGTTTGTTGTGTCTCGGTGTGCGCAACTGCGCATGTGCGGCTGCAGCATGCTCCACAACGTGCGGTCCTCTACTTAATATGTCCGTGTGGAAACTCGTTCGGTACGCCTCCGTTCCGAACCGAGCACTCCGTACCGAAACGGTTCAATACGAATACATGTACCGTTACACCCCTACTATTAACCATAGAAACAGTAACCGACTTACCACTCAATACCAAACGAAACCACTGGTAAGTGGAAAGTAGTGACATCAGAACACACGATTAATATTTATTTATTGATATTATTAGTGAATAAAGCGGTAATACATTTCACAGTAATAAGTAGTAGTTGTTAAACCGATGGTCTAGTATTCATGGTGATCTTGATCATCCCAGGTCCCGCTCTGGGTCTCGATCCCCTCACCCATCCTCTCAGCGAAGACGGTCGCGCAGTCACGATGGGAGGTCTTCGGGTCGCAGACAAGAGGAGACGAGCGTAGAACAGCTGGCCAAGAAACTACTGGAATCCTCTGGTAAGAGACCAATAATGGAGAGAGAGGGAGAGTTACAGGTAGAGGACCTTGTGGATAAACCAGGAGAGGGAATGATTTAGTCTTTACGCACAGTTAAACCTTATGGGTACTTTTCATAATACATACATTATTCAAATTTGATGTCTATCGCATATTCCTACTCTAATCTCCTCTTCCCTCTGTCTTTCTTGCCCGTCTTCCTCTGATCTTCACACCTCTTCTCCTCTTCCTCTCTACTTCTTCTCTTTCTATCCATCTCCTCTTCTTCCCTCTGTTGTCCTCCTCTCCTTCTCCCGCTCCTCCCCTCCAGGTGTCCAGAGCATCACAGGCTCCTCCAGTCTAGAGCTTGTGGTCCAGTCTCTGGCCCCAGTGCTGCTGGCAGAGCTGGCCAAGCTGAAGGCTGCGTCATCATCATCCTCTGATTCATCTAAAGATCAAAAAAAGCCATCCTCCTCCTCGTCATCTAGAGATGAACAGAAGCAGTCATCCTCCTCATCTAGAGACGAGAAGAAGCCATCCTCCTCTTCCTCATCGAGAGATGAACAGAAGCCGTCATCCTCCTCATCTAGAGACAAGAAGAATCCATCCTCCTCTTCCTCATCTAGACATGAACAGAAGCCGTCATCCTCATCATCGAGAGACAAGAAGCCATCCTCCTCTTCCTCATCTAGAGATGAACAGAAGCCGTCATCCTCATCATCTAGAGACGAGAAGAAGGCATCCTCCTCTACCTCATCTAGAGATGAACAGAAGCTGTCATCCTCATCATCTAAAGACGAGAGGAAGCCATCCTCCTCTTCCTCATCTAGAGATGAACAGAAGCCTTCATCCTCTCATCTAGAGACAAGATACAGCAGCCCACAACCTCATCTAGAGATGAACAGAAGCCTTCATCCTCCTCATCTAGAGACGAGAAGAAGCCATCCTCCTCTTCCTCATCTAGAGATGAACAGAAGCAGGCATCCACTTCTTCGACCAAAGGAGGGAATGAACCACCTTTGTCCGCTTCCTCTGTTAAGGGAATCAAGAAGGTGATGGTTAAGAAGAGTGTACCAATTAAATCTGCAAAACCTCCAGGGGTGAGTAGTTGAGTTGAATAGCTTTCACCCTCCGTCTGTCCCAGTTGAATCTCATGTTTTCTTTTCTCTGCGTCCTCGTCTGTTTCCGTGTATCTGTGTATAACTCTGTCTCCTGGGTCTAGTCGGGTCTCCTGGGATTTGTACCGGCCCACCCTCCCCTGCTCCTGTCTGGGCTTCCCTCCACGGTCACCCAGCAGCAGGTGTTCTCCGCTGTGGAGAAGTTCGGAAAAAGCAGACTTATTTCTGTGGCGCAACAGCGACAAGAGGTGAGCGCTTAACCCCTGGTAGTTTAGCTCCTGAAGTGAGAGTAAACTTTGGTTGGACTGAACCAGAGCCATGACATTTTTCCACTTAAGGTGTGAGTGAACACACTTTTAAAGCTGGAATTCAAACATGATGAGATCAAAAGAAAAAGGTTTTTGGGGCTCAAGTTCTAGGAAGGTGGGGAGCATGTTACAACGGATGAAACAGCTCTAGATACTTTTTTAGTGCCGTTGTTTAACGTTGTATTTGAAATGTTATGCTTAGAAGCTTAACCCTCACTCGACTGCAGACACCAAAATTAACCGCTGCTCAGACAGAGCTCCACACATTTACACACACCTTAGCGTTAATATGAGTGGCTCCTGAAAAGATGTGCTTTGTATGCCTGTGTCTTTAGGCCACGGTGTACTTTCTACAAGAAGCTGCCGCTCAGGCCTTGCTCGGCTTTACGGAGCTGAAGATTGGTGGAAATCCAATCACTGTGACACAGATAGCGGTAACGGACAAACACGCACGCACGTCATGTAACTCTAATGGCTCTTCCTCCTTTCTGTGCTGTAACCAAATGGTTGTCTTTACAGGTACCTGGGACAACAACAGTGCCACACCTTCTTCCGACCCCAGGCTCCTCTGTCCAAGTACAAAGCTCTGCCACAATGGCCATCAATGTTGTGGCAGAAAGTCCCTCAAGTTCCGTGCAATGCAACAAGACGGCCGCGTGCCGGTATCAAAACCACCACACCCGGTACCAAGGGGACCACGCCTGGCAACAAGACAACCACGCCTGGCAACAAGAAAACCACGCCTGGCAAAAAGACAACCATGCACGCCAACAAGAGGCCTACGCCAAGCAAGTCAACAACCACTCCTGACAACAAGGTCGGCAACAACACAGCCACGCCTGGTAAAAAGACCGCCCTGCCTAGCACAGCACCAATTATACCTGGCAACGACACCGCAACCCCTGGCAACACAACAGCCCCACCTGTCAAGAACACTACCATGCCAAGCAACGCAACAACCTTTCCTGACAACAAGACGACCACACCCGGCAACAACACGGCTATTCGCTGCAAAAAGACATCCATGCCTAGCAGCACAACGACTGTGCCTGGCAGCACAACAACGCCCGGCAACAAGATGACCACACCTGGCGACAAGACGGCCACGCTTGGTAACAAGACTGCCACGCCTGGTACCAAGATGACCACACCTGGCAACAAGGCTGCCACGCCTGGGAACAAGATGACCACACCCGGGAACAAGGCGGCAACGCCTGGTAAAAAGACTGCCACGTCTGGTAACAAGGCGGCCTCGCCTGGCAACAAGGCGGCCACGCCTGGCAGCACGACCAAGCCCAGCAAAAAGATAATCCCTGGCAACACCATAACCACGCCTGTCAACAAGACGGCCACACCCGGCAACAAGATGGCCCCCACCATTAACGTAACGATCACACCTGGAAACAAGATGGCCACGCCTGGCAATACGACGAACACACCTGGCAGCGACACGACCACAATCGGCAACGCAACAACCATGTCGGAAAACAAGACGACCACACCCGGCAACAAGGCGGCCACGCCTGGTAACAAGATGGCCACACCCGGCAACAATATGGCTCTGCCCGTTAACGTAACGATCACACCTGGCAGCGACAAGACCACTACCGGAAACAAAACAACCATGTCTGAAAACATGACGACCACACGCGGCAACAAGACGACTGTTCTCTGCAAAACGACATCCATGCCTAACAGCACAACGACTGTGCCTGGCAGCACAGCAACGACCGGCGACAAGATGACCACACCCGGCAACAAGACTGCCACTTCTGGCAGCACAACAACCATACCCGGCAACAAGATTCCCACGCCTGGTAGCACAACAACCATGCCCAGCAAAAATAAGATCACCCCTGGCAACACCATAACTACGCCTGACAACAAGACGGCCACACCCGGCAACGTAACAATCACACCTGGCAGCGACACGACCACAACCGGAAACACAACAACCATGTCTGAAAACAAGACGACCACACCCGGCAACAAGACGCCCACTTCCGACAACATAACACCCACGCCTGACAACAAGGCAAGCGAGCTCAGCAACAACACGGACATGCAAGGTTACACGGAAGTCTTCCCCACAGTCCTCTTCCTCGAATCAATTCGTGAGTATCTACCCCCATCATTCATCATTAAGTACCTTCAGCCCGTGGTTAGATTTGGACATAGTGTGCTTCAGTGATTTTTGACAGCTCTATTTTCACTCTTATAATAAGAAATTTGACCATCACCTTGCTGACTTTTCACAGCGCTTATTTTCGGCAAAAAGACATCCATGCCTTGCAACACAACCACTGTGCCTGGCAGCACAGCAACGCCCGGCGACAAGATGACCACACCCTCTAACAAGATGACCACACCTGGTAACAAGATTGCCAAGCCTGACAACAAGACGGCACACACCCGACAACAAGATGGCCACGCCTGTTAACGTAACGATCACACCTGGCAGCGACACGACCACACCTGGCAGCGACACGACCACAACCGGAAACACAACAACCATGTCTGAAAACATGACGACCACAGCCGGCAACAAGATGGCCCCGCCCGTTAACGTAACGATCACACCTGGCAGCGACACGACCACACCTGGCAGCGACACGACCACAACCGGAAACACAACAACCATGTCTGAAAACGAGACGCCCACTTCCGACAACAAGACGTCCACTTCCGACAACATAACACCCACGTCTGACAACAACGAAATTGAGCTCAGCAACAACGCGGACATAGAATGCGACACAGATGTCATCCCCACAGTCCTCTTCCTCGAATCAATTCGTGAGTATCTACCCCCATCATTCATCATTAAGTACCTTCAGCCCGGGGTTAGATTTGGGCATAGTGTGCTTTAATGATTTATGACGGCTCTATTGCCACTCTTATAATAAGAAATCTGACCATCACCTTGCTGACTATTTATAGCGCTTATTTTCTGTCTGTCATTTAAACAGAATGTCTGGATGTTCAGTCTTGGACATGGAATGACGTAGGTTTAATAACGGCATCAAACACACACACTCATGCATGCACACATGGCCAATAATTAACCTCAGTCTCTTTGCCACTCTCTCGATATAGTTCCTACTCTACGCCACCAGTGGTGCCACCATCATGGTGACTGGTCTGCCAGAGATAGAATACGATGATTACACTCCGTCTTTGATCACACATTTTTTGGAGAAGTTTGGCAACATCCAATGTGACAAATGCTTCATCCTTCCTGACAACTGCACGGTAAAGTTGAAACATAAACATACATTCTACTTTAAACCTGCAACCATGTCACTTTGTAACGCACTGATGGTCTCCGTTATAGTTTGCTTATTTGTGTCCAGGGCATCAGTGCCGCCATTGTTCTTTTAGTGATGCTGACTGCTTTGTGTATCCAGGCGTTTGTGGACATGACAGCCAATAAGATGGCATCCCTGATTGAGGCGCTGGTGATGGATGCCTCCTTGAACTTGGAAACTGTCCGCTTTCACCTTCTGAAGGAGAACGCCCTTGAATCTCCGGTACACAGACAAACACACACATGGGAAAACTGCATTCTCTGAATCAATGGAGGCCTTGAAACGATTCTATGTGAATACTGGGCTTAATCTGACGTAACAAAGCCCCCTATTTCCACAGAGACCGGCCCCTGTTCTTCTTGCTTGTAATCTGTGATTACAGTATTTTATATTATTCTATAGTATACAAAATCTGGCTATTGGCAGCCTATAGCTATATGGACAGTATATATGTAAGATTGAATGCAGACGCTTGCATGAATGGACAGGCACAGTCGAGATATTTTGAAAACTGAATTTGTTGGTGGAGGCGGTTTGTCGTTTAGTGGAGGCTGCTGTAACTCTTGTAATGACCCCTCACTGCCTTTCAGATAACCTTCTATAAACATCTTCTGCGCTGGAGTGAAAAGGTGACACGCACACACCCACACTCCCACTGCGATCTGGGACAATCACAACCTTCAGTCTTCTTAGCAATCACTTTGTTAAAGTGAAAAAAAAGTTTAAATTCCACTGAACGCCATAGGAAATCCCTCATTCCTCATTCATTTGTGGGCACTTTATTTTGAGATGAACTTCATCCGGGATCAATACAGTCATCTGTGTCTGTAAGGTGGTGTGATCAGCCGGAATATGTTAAAACATCGTGCTTGTCCAAAAAGGTTCTGTCTTTGAATCCAATGAGGTACTGGAGGAATCTGAACCACTTCCTTTTACTATACACTGATGTACCCATAAGACCCACTCATTGTCCAATGATTCTGTAGAGATGATGTTTCTTCAAGGGGGTTAAGGGGTTTTGAATTTTGGCACAATTTGGCGATTGAGGGAAACATTTTCAGATTTTGATAGGAGGCACAAGTTAAATCACTCTTAACAATACTATTGGAATCCAGCCCAGGTGTTGAGCGTCTACTTCCTGTGATCTAGCTTTATGAAGAGTCTACATTGGAGTACAGACTGGTGTACATCAGCAAAATTCCTTATTGCGACTACTGGATGTTGGCCATCCTTAAAGGCCTCCACGCGACCAGAGGAGTCAGGCTCTACCTGCCGCTGATGGGCAAGGTACAAACATGCACTTCCTGATCTGTTCTACCTAATTTGCTTAACACATGGCAACCTGAAACATTCTTTTATGTGTGTGTGTGTGTGTGCGTGTGTGTGTGTGTGTGTGTGTGTGTGTGTGTGTGTGTAGATATTTGTAGAATTTGTCACGGTGGAGGATGCAGACCGATTCGGTGTCTGGCTGTCCAAATTCCCGCTGGTATGGGAAATCCAGATCTCGCGTCCTGGTACGTAACACAACGGCACCACCTAGTGGACACCATGCAACCCCACCTAAACCTCATGCTCTTTGTTGATGTCTTCACACTGCAGATAGCATCCTCTACTCTAACCACTGTCTCCACACTGTAGATATCAATCCTCCACTCTACACATACTGTCTTTACACTGTAGATACAATCCTCCCCTCTAAACATACTGTCTTTACATTGTAGATATCAATCCTTCACTCTACACATACTGTCTTCACACTGTAGATTTGGATCCTCCATTCTAAAGATAGTGTCTTTACACTGTAGATATCGATCCTCTACTACAGGGGTTCTCAAAGTTTTGACAGCTGAGGGCCAATATAGGAACCCAGAATTTGACTGAGGGCCGCCAAAGAAAAATAAATTAGGCGGGAAACGCCGTCGGCATCCCAGTGGTGAAAAAAACCCTTTGCACCGTGGACCTCTGGGAGTGAGGTCAAGTGAGGTCTAAATCACGAAACTGAGGTTTATCCTTTCAAAGTAATGTACAGTCGAATTAAAACTAACAAATGTTACAGGATTTAATTGAAAGCTAGAGAGTCGACTTTTCTCTTTATATTCATTTATTTTTGTTTAAATTGATATTGATTTAATAATAAAAGTATTTATTCTTCTTCTCCGGGGGAGAAGAAGAAGCTGAATAACCCCGAAAACGAATACATTTAATGATGGAGTCTCCGGCTTTCGTTTAGAAATGTCAACAATTTATTTGGGATTAAACATAGAAAAATGTAACATTGAAAATTAATTAAAAAAAAACCTTGATCAAGGAAATGTAACATTCAACATCAATGCAACCTCCAGCTTTCCTTGAGAGTGCCCGGTTTGTTTACATGGTGTGGGCGCTTCTGTCTGCGTCACACAAATAACCGGCGCATTTACTGACGCAAATCACGTTCAGCGTAGTGTCCGAATTCTCGTTTGTTCGTTCCCTATATAGTGCACTATGTCATGAACACTGTATAGCAAATAGTGAGTGAGTGAATAGGGAACGATTTCGAAGTGTGTGTGTGTGTGTGTGTGTGTGTGTGTGTGTGTGTGTGTGTGTGTGTGTGTGTGTGTGTGTGTGTGTGTGTGTGTGTGTGTGTGTGTGTGTGTGTGTGTGTGTGTGTGTGTGGTGGCTACCCCTGTGTTTAAATAAAGGATGATAATATATCCCCCAGGCTTCGACCAACACAAGGCACGGCTTGAAGATGCATTCTCGATGACGGTGTTCACCCAGACCGTATTCTATCCCACCCTGTCCCCCCAGTTCTACACCCCTGGTGAGACCCTCTAACGATCCCTGCTGTTCTCTCTGATCTTCAAGTGGACTAAGATCTTTTTATCCTTCGGCTCCATTTGACCCCAGAGATTTAAACCTCCTGAAAATGATGGAAATTGTTTCCCAAGGTCATGTGTGAGGTACTTTGTTTCTTTGCCGGCTACCTTATTAACACTTCACTTAAACGTAATCAACAGAATATGAAGCAAAAAAAAAAGTCTTGATGTAATGGTCAGGTTGATCCTGATCATTCAATTATTGGATAGTTGGAGGGGGAATCCTTGATTATTATTATTTATGACAATTAAGATCACGCGATTCTTAATCTTAAAGTCCTTTGCACCATGACATACAGCCAAATACCACCTCAGAAGCTTTTTTCCCCTCAGAAGCTTTTGCTTTTTTTTATTGAAGTGTAAGGAAAAAGCTATGATAAGGCCGTGATATTAGATATAATATTATATTAATACCTATATATATGTGTGTGTGTGTGTGTGTGTGTGTGTGTGTGTGTGTGTGTGTGTGTGTGTGTGTGTGTGTGTGTGTGTGTGTGTGTGTGTGTGTGTGTGTGTGTGTGTGTGTGTGTGTGTATACAGTATATATATGTGTATATATATATATATATATATATATATATATATATATATATATATATATATATATATAACAATAAAACCAAAAAAAAAAGCAGCCCTAAATGGTACTAATAATTAGCATAATTTCTTTCGGTGTTTCGGTTTTCGGCCTTGGTTTCCTCATTTTCGGTTTTCGGTTTCGGCCAAGAATTTTCATTTCGGTGCATCCCTAATTATTAGTGGGGTAATTGACAAGATACAGGACAGGTTCCATTAGCACCAGTACTAAGCCAGTCGACTGAAAACTCTAAAACTTCACCAATGTTCGACCAAGGGATAAAAGCTTCTGAGGGGGTATTTGGCTGGATGTCATGGTGCAAAGGACCCAAGAGTGAATTTAATCAGAAACATCCCTTTATTGATATTGAAGCTGTGTTGAATATTGTTTATGGTTTATAACATTGAAGCCGGCCTCGTGTGTGTTGATTCATAATAATAATACAGAAAGCCACCCGGGCTGTATGGACTCCTGCTAATATGAATGATTAACGTCGCTATTGTCTGACCTCTCAGCACACAGGACAGTGAACGGACCAGAAGACCTTGAGGTGAGTCGGTCCGTCTGTCTGGCGGCATGCATCCCAACGATTAAATTTTTTTTTTTCCCATTAGGGTTGCCCTAATTTGACCTTTTGTTCAGACTGACTATGTTAGTGTCGGTTGGGGCAGTGTGCAACACCTTTCAAATTATTTTATTCTCTTAACTGGTTCTGTCCTGAAGTGGGCGGAGACCAATTTGACTGCGCAGAGCATCTTGGTGACAGGCCTGTCGTTGGGCTCGTACCGCCACATGGACCTCGTGGATGAGGTGTGGCCTTACTTTGTGGAGAAGGACATCAGCCGTGTGTACTACTCCGTAGTGATCCTACCTCTGCAGAGAAGGGTACGCACGCACACCCACAAACTGTGTTTCGATGTCCTACAAGTCCTTATTGTTGTTATGTCCTTGCCTCCTGTCCGCCATTCTTTTTCCGTCTTGCCTCCTTTTCCATCCTCTAATGTCTCCTCCTATCTGTCCTTCTCTTCTTTTACCTGCACTCCCCCTCTTCCTCTCTTTCCTCCTCCCCTCTCATCTCCTCCTCACTTCTTCTTCTCCTCTCTCGTCTCCAGGCCTTCATCCACTTTGACGACGCTTTGAAGTGTAAGGAGTTTGTCTCCGATTTCCTCCACAAGCCGTTCACTATAGGAGGATGTGACCTCACCCTCCACTTCCTCCTGAACCATCTTAAGCCCTGCACCTCAGAGGTATAGACAGAGAATACAATGTAATTATGCTTGCTTGATTTACTGTCATGACATTGTGTGTGTGTGTGTGTGTGTGTGTGTGTGTGTGTGTGTGTGTGTGTGTGTGTGTGTGTGTGTGTGTGTGTGTGTGTGTGTGTGTGTGTGTGTGTGTGTGTGTGTGTGTGTGTGTGTGTGTGTGTGTGATGTCATGACAGATTATGATAACCTTGCTGATCTAATCGGGACATGACATATATTCTCTTTGCAGCTGCAATTGTACTACAGAATGCTTCATCTGAGCAATGTGGTACGTTATTATCTTCTATCTTCTAGACTTGTATTGATTACTGGTATGTGTGTATAAGTCTGTTTTGTAATCCAACAATCTGTGTTGTGATATAGCAGACTGTGATACAGCAGTCTATGCTTTGATTTAACAGTATGTTGTAATATAGCAGTCTGTGTTGGAAAGCAGGTTGTGGCAGCAGTCTTGGTTGGGATGTAGCAGTCTGGGTTGGGCTGTAGCAGTCTGGGTTGTGGTGAAGCAGTCCGGGTGGTGGTAAAGCAGTCCGGGTGGTGGTAAAGCAGTCCGGGTGGTGGTAAAGCAGTCCGGGTGGTGGTAAAGCAGTCCGGGTGGTGGTAAAGCAGTCTGGGTGGTGGTAAAGCAGTCTGTTGTGCTACAGGTGTCTAAAGGGACTGGTCACCAGGACCAGCTGATACTGAAGGAGATGGATTCCTGCAGCAGGGAAGAGCTGAGGTGCATCTTTGCCCACTTGTCGAAGAAAACCCACCACAAATGGCTCAGCTGCCTGGTCCTCGCCAACCGGGTACGTCTCCCTGTGGTCCTACTGGACAGGTAGAAGGGTTGGGGGGAACGGTAGGGCGGACGGTAGCATAGAATGAAGAACGGTATGAATCTAAGCTGCAATATGAATTCACAGAGATGTTGGTAACAGAAGATCATCGTTGGGCGGTTTCCTTGTGTTCTAGCCTATACACTGGTCGTGCTATACAGTGGTATACAACATGTCTCATCATTTTAATTTATACCTATCTATTTAAGCAATATCACATGAGAGGGAGCAAAGTTGTCGCTCTATATCAGCGCTGCTGTTATTGCCTCCGGCACTCGGCCACAGGCCTTGGAGACCTTGAGTGTGATATTGCTTTTATACAACAGTTATACTAGTTAAATGTACTGTTAACAATAATAACTGACAATATATTGTGATTTGTTTGTTTATTTAATCATATAAATGAAGGAATTTGCTTCCGCCAACAAAAATAGATCCCCACTGAGCGGACTGTTGCCAAGCAACATATAAACAAATCAAGCAGTTTAAAGCCCACACCGTTTGCCTTACGGTGTGGGCTTCATTTTTGCTCCTCTCCAACCTGCCAAGCTCAGACGCTGACATCGGGCACATCTGGAGTCTCGATTTGTGCATCAAATTAAATGTTATATTTGGGAATATATCCATCTTTAGGCTACGGCGCAAAGCTGGTTCAGGTTCGGTCCAAGGTAACAGTTTGTGACAGCTGGAATGCGGAGTGTTTTTGACAGTTGGTTTACACTTTGGTGAACAGTCCGAGTGACGTTGGACGCTCAAATCAGCACTCCTGCAGAGCTCATGGAATGTCTCTTTTTTACTTTAAATTACTCGCTCAGAACGACTGTTTGTATAATGTATAAATACATTTTAGTATATCACTTTAGGAGGTGGATGGGTATGAGACAGGGTACCTACAATGACAACAATAACATGCTCTCTCTTTGTAGGTGGTGTTCCGGATCATTGGGGGAAGACCCGATATGAAATTAAGGACCAAATTGTTGAATAGGCTCAATTGTAATAATGGGGGGACTCAAGGTCAATATGGGTATGTGTTTTCATTCCTTGTCCCCATCTTTGCACACCGACATAAGATTTAATATGTTGTTTATAGGTGAGGGTGAATGTGTATGTATATTAAATAAATTAATTGTCTCTCCTACAGGAAAAAACGGAAAAGGCAAAAGGTTGTAGCCAAAGTGTGGAAATCGTGAGTCTCCTTATCGATTAGAAACGTTGTCAACATCTTTCGGGTTGCAAGCTTTTGCAGTCACTGAAAGCTGATCTAACGATACCATTTTGTTATTTCAGGGTAAACGATTTCACATCAAGCATTCAGGAAATGGATGTCAGGACACTGATCAACAGTCCCCAGCATGCAACGTCTGGCCAATCGCCACCGGACCCCTCAGGTCCTGGCCCCTCAGGTCCTGGCCCCTCAGGTCCTGGCCCCTCAGGTCCTGGCCCCTCAGGTCCTGGCCCCTCAGGACCTGGCCCCTCAGGTCCTGGCCCCTCAGGTCCTGGCCCCTCAGCGCCTGGCCCCTCAGCGCCTGGCCCCTCAGGTCCAGGACCTTACCTCCAGAAAGAGGTATGGTCTCGTCCTAGCTCTCTTGTCTCCAGCATAGGGGCTGTGTTGAGGTGTTGGTTCTAAGGCCACAGTATCGATAAACTCAACTGACTTGGTGCTGCTATCGGTACTGGAGAAATTAAGCAAATACACTCTCTATTCATTTAGGCTAGGTATTACATTGCGCTAGTTATATAAATCGCCTGCAGATGTTTTTTTGTTATTTCCAAGTCAGTCACGATTATAACAAATTATAAAGATAATTTCCTGTTTCTCTTATTCAATCGTTAAAATCTTAAGGAATGCCATCCCTAGTCAGGGCTCAGACTCTTTCCTCTCTTTGGAACCAGCAGGTCTCAATGGAGCTCGACAAGACCACCTCCTCATCTACGTCTAGTGGATTGGAGTCCAACTCTTCAACGACAGCCCACTCCTCATCCTCGTCTGGAGCCACAGTGTCCTCCTCACATCTCTCCAAGCTCCTCCTCTTCTTCTTCAGTTCTCCACAAGTCCTCCTCATCTTCTTCAGATCTCCACAAGTCCTCCTCATCTTCTTTAGATCTCCACAAGTCCTCCTCATCTTCTTCAGATCTCCCCAAGTCCTCCTCTTCTTCTACTTCTTCTTCTGTCCCTCCTCCGGTCGGAGTAGTCCCTTCCTCTTCTGAACAGAACACACAACAGAAGAAGTGTGAAGAATCTCCTGCCCAGGTGTCTGAGGCTGTTGACACGACACACAATCCATCGCCTACCAGCCAGGAAGGGTCACGCATCACTACCACGGAGGAGGCGGAGTCTCTTCCTGCCTGTCCACCAATCAGAAGGAAGGAGGTACTAAGTGAAGCAGTCATGGTATGTGAAGATGACATGGCGAGGCCTGGCCACATGATGGCAGCAGAGACCTCTGCAGTGAAAAGTGCAGCATCACTGACAGGAAAGGATGCCTTACACACTGACCCATGTCTGAAGGAAGAGGGGAAGAGAAAGGCCCAGCAAGAGTCAACCCTCACAGGAAAGGATGTGGTCGCCTCTCCCAGCGAAGACACGAAGGAGACCAGAGTAGAGGTGGATGAAACACAAGAGCAGCTAGGTGATGAAAAGACAAGCCACCAGATGCTCCATTCGAGGCCAGAGTGTGGCGAGGAGATGCCACACCAAACCCTGGTCCAGCCTGAGATGCCAGGCCTCCCTGACCCTGAGAGCCAGACCTCTGAACCCCAAGAGGAGGAAATGTTGGCCAAAGACGCTGATGAAGCTGAGCCATTCCAGGAGGTCCTCCTGGAAGAGGAGAAGGAGGCAATTGTAGAAGAACAAATGCCTTCTGAGGATGAAGAAACCCCATCTGCAGTTTTGGAGGCAGCTGATGCATCACTCAACGGTGCATCGACAGAGGAAAGAGAAACTAACCAGCTCATGGAGTGTGTTGAAGGATCTCCTCCCACAGAGGAGCAGAAGACCAAGGAACCCACAGAGGAGGAGCAGAAGACCAAGGAACCCACAGAGGAGGAGCAGAAGACCAAGGAACCCACAGAGGAGGAGCAGAAGACCAAGGAACCCACAGAGGAGGAGCAGAAGACCAAGGAACCCACAGAGGAGGAGCAGAAGACCAAGGAACCCACAGAGGAGGAGCAGAAGACCAAGGAACCCACAGAGGAGGAGCAGAAGACCAAGGAACCCACAGAGGAGGAACAGAAGACCAAGGAACCCACAGAGGAGGAACAGAAGACCAAGGAACCCACAGAGGAGGAGCAGAAGACCAAGGAACCCACAGAGGAGGAGCAGAAGACCAAGGAACCCACAGAGGAGGAACAGAAGACCAAGGAACCCACAGAGGAGGAACAGAAGACCAAGGATCCAACAGAGGAGGAGATTAAGAAAAAGGAGTCAACCGAGAAGGAGCAGAACTCCAGGGAGGAGAGCAACAAGAAGCACGGCAAGAAGGAGGAGCAGAGCACCAAAGAGGAGAAGAACAGCAAGGAACCCCCAGAGGAGGAGCAGGGTAACAAGGAGCAGAGCAACGAGGCCCCCACTGAAGGGGCGGACAACAAGGGGCCCGCTGTAGAGGAGGGGGTTCCTGAGATGGATCAGCGACGATCGAAGAGAGGTCACCCCAGTCCAGTGCCGCCAGCGACCACGCCGCTGTCCACCAGACGCTCCACCACGCACTCCACACCCACCATGAAGAGGGAAAGCCCTGCGGAGGAACCAGTGGAGAAGGCAGTCTCTGGGCCTCCCTTGACGAGGGGCACTAGGGGCAGAGGAAGGAAGGCCAAAACCCCTGGTCTGCCGTTCTCTGGGACCTCCAAAATGGCCACCAAAGAAGGTCAACAGAGGATGAAGGACTTGGAGGAGGTGTACCAGGTGGTGGACTCCACCGAAGACGACCCCCATGAGGAGGAGCACGTTGACCCCCCCGGTCCAAGGAGAAGGAGCCAGCGGAGGGACCCAGGCACCGGCCATGACCAGAGCCACCAGTAGGCCTGCTAACTCCACCCAGGGGGAGGAGCCTCTGTACCAGGTGGTGGACTCAGTGGGGGGCGAGGAGGAACCGGCTCCAGTGGAGGAACAGCAGCCAGGGTTAGAGCCTAGGAGGGGGGAGAGAGGTCGTACGGTCGCCTGGAGCGACTCCGCGACAGAAGACAATGCGGCAAAGAAGATGAAGACCACGGCGCAAACCATACCGCCCAAAGTAAACGAGGGTGTGGGAGCGAAGAAGGCAATGGACGGAAGGAAGAAGGATGGCCAGGAGCAGGAGGAGACCGCTCTGGTGTGTCTGGATGAGGTCAGTGAGGAAGAGGAGGACTACCCCGACGATTCAGTTGAGGAGGAAGAGCTGAGGAAGAGGCAGGCAGTCGAGGAGGGGAGGAGAGAGGAAGAGGAGGATGGAGAGGAAGCTGGGAGAAGGAATGGAGGGGCTGGTGACCCTAGATGAGGTTGGAGAGGATGAGGTGGGTGAGGGAGAGGTTGGTTCTGGAGGAGAGGAAGAGAGTGGAAGAAGAGAGGGGGGGAGCACAGAAGAACTGCAGGCGTTGGTCACTCTGGACGAGATTGTGGAGGAGGAACAGGAAGGGGAGGAGTCAACACGTTCAGAGCCCCTTCCAGATGACCAATCAGGGGCAAGGTTGAATAGTGAGGTGAGAGAAAAGTGAACTTATATGCAGATGAAAAGTTTTTTTATATCTATGTATTCAGGATGATAGGGATTAGGGGTGGGAAAAATAATCGATTCTTCGATGCATCGCGATTCTCGCTAGAACGATCCTGTCTCGATGCAGATAAATTAATAATCGAAATTTAAAAACAAATTATTATTTTTTTTCCTGCTGCAACATTCTGTTCGCCACGTAATTTTAAATTTTTTTAATTTATCTTCAGTGTGTAGTGGCCAATCTCATTTGTCTTGACACGATTGCGATTCAGCCTACGCATAGCATGTACGCAAACTCACAGCCAGACACAAGAGCTCCTTCTAATTCAAGAGCAGCTTTTCCTTTAATGACATAGAAAAGAAAGATTAGAAATAAAATAAAACTGAAACCTATTTTTTGCATGCTTCCATATTGTGTTATAATGCAAGCTGCATTGATTATTGCATTGTTCATAGAAAGTCATGTTTGTGACGAAAACATTCTCTCTTTTGAAATATTAGATAAGTTAATTCATCTGTTGATGTCTTTAATGATCATCACAAAAGTAGGAAGTGAATAGCAAACTCTTGAGTAGCAAACCCAGATGTATATATATATATATTTTTTTTTTGAAAATCACGCATGGAAATGTACATAGAAAAAATGTTGCATCGAGATGCATCGATAACCGCTTAAGAATCTAATCGTTGACCTCATAATCGGAATCGAATCGTGAGGTGCCAAGAGATTCCCACCCCTAATAGGGATTGTATAACAGGCTCTTATTCTGTCCTTCACTCCCCCTCCGTCCCTTGAACAGACTGTCTGTGATGAAGAGCAAGCGTCTTCCTCCATCGTTGGTGAATGTAAACAAAGCGAGGAGCGACCAGGTGTGTGTGTGTTTCAGTTCTTGGCCCATTCCACTTCAGAGGATTTGATTGGCTGACTGTGATGGAGGATAGTGCTGCCGTGTGTGGAGGTTGTGACCTTTTGAACGTGTGTCCCACAGAGGAGTGTGTGAGCTTTGTGACCTTGGACGAGGTGGGGTACGAGGAGGAGGAGGAGACACAGACACAAAGCAAAAGAGGTAGACAGGCTACAGGTAAACCTCACTCACTCACTCACTCACTCACTCACTCACTCACTCACTCACTCACTCACTCACTCACTCACTCACTCACTCACTCTCACTTATCTTCCAACATGGCTCCTCCTCTTTTTTCTCCAGAGAGGAAATGCACCAGGAGAGAACAGCAGCAACAACAACAACAACCAGCAACCTCTAAACCCTCTGGAGAGGAATCCCCGCCCATCCCGGCTCACGCTACCTCCCTATTGGCCTGCGAGCCCGGGGCTGTTTTGAGCATCAAGGTAGCAGAGCCAATGGCAGAAAGCCCAGCCCTGGGATGGTGAAGGGACAGGGTCGGAGGAGACAAGGCTTGTGAGGAAAGGTACATCTCTCTCTTCTTAAGTAAAGTACCTAATATTGTGCCTTCACAATAAAGGCGTGTGAAAGATTTGGCCCAAAATGTAAAAGTTTTATGCTTATCACCAGGAATTGAATGGCAGCTAGAAAGTAAAGATAGACATTATGTTATAATTACCTACCAAGCCTTTACTGTCTGTCCGTCTGTAGCGTCCAGTAAAGCGAGGAGGGAGAAGGAAAGGGCGGAGCCTAAGAGAGTCCGCTCTCTCTCTCCCTCCGTTGCCAATGACTACACCCTGCCCGCCTTCACCCCCAACAACCCCCTTGGTGAGAGGAGAGACACACACATTATATCCTTGACAATGACATTTGTACATGTTTGAGTTGATCTTATTATTTCCCCCATCTCTTGATCCGTGCGTCTCTAGGGTCGGAGCATGTGGTTCCTGGGTTCTACTGTAATCTGTGTTCTGTGTTCTACAAAAACGAGACCAGCGCCAGGACACTCCACTGCAGCCGCTTGGGTCACTACAACAACCTGAAGGCAGGCACACCCGTACACGCACACACACGTACACATATACCTATACACATAATGGATCAGAAAACATTAGTTCTATTTCATCCTTACTGACCGCCAGAGGCGGTGCATGAAGCACTGAAAGATCGCGCATGCGCAGGTCCAGTGTTAATACCAACAATGTTACCTGTGACCCCTGTTGAGCTCCGGACAGCCTATATCTTCCGGTGACATCAGAGGATCTGTTCATTTTCATCTTCTCGCTTCGCAGGTATCTATGTATCACCGCGCTGGCTAAAGCTAAGTGGCTATTATTATTAAGATAGTTCGTTGCTGGTGGCCATGCGACGTCTTGTCGGAGCCGCGAGCTGCTGGCCCTCAAAAGGCCGCAACGGGCCTGCCGAGAGGTTTTCATTGCCGTGGAACGCATCATCCTCGGCTGGATAAGTTTACTTTGTGGTTATATTTTTGTGTTTCGGTGAAGGCAGTGTACTCACTCCCTCTCACGGCGTTTGTACTACGCTTATCATTTAATTTCAAAGTTGTGTCGGTGCGCCGTGGTGTGCCCTTTTTTCGTTGCCATTGGTAACAGCAGTGTGTGCGCTCCAACTCCCAGCTTAGGTACGTTTTACTTCGGTGTCCGCTTTGTGTTAACTGGTGATGGCAGTGTTTTCGTACCCGCTGCCAGCATTTATAGTTATAGTTAGCCTTGTAGTTGGTAGCACTGTCTAGGCTTTTATCCCTTCAACATTTGTCGGCGAAGGCTGTGCTTTCGCTCCCTCTTTCGGCATTTATGCTGCACTTATTAGCGGTTATTAGCGGTTGCCCCCAGCCCAGCGACGTAATGCAGCTCAGGATGGTCGCTCTAAACGTCGGCCTTCGGAGACCGCAGGCCACACTTCTAGGAAGAAGGTAAGGGAGTCCCGGCTTGCCTCCAAGGTGGGCCAATTAACAGCGGAGCTTGAAAGCATGAAGTCCCTCTTCCTGCTCTTTCAGGCTGGGACTGGTACAAGCCCGATGGGGTCCTACAGGATGTAGCCTCCTGTGCCTCCGCAGCGTGCTCCCGTCCTTTGACCCACATCCCTGCTGGTGCTTCTGAGGAGAACTCAATGGGAGCCATCATTCGTATGGCCCTGGCCCGTCTGCAGCTAGACGTGTCGCAAGTGCAGCCGGCTTCGGCCAGTGCTTTCTTCTGGCATGGCCCAGCCCCCACCAGCTTTACCGTTCCTCCATCGGAGGAGTATCTGAGGGAGTTGCATGCATGCTGGACATCTGACGGTCGGACCCTGGCAGCCATGCAGGATGCACCCAAGTTTGGCTTGGACCGCAAGCCAGCAGTTAAGCCGACTATAGCTGCTCTAATTGTCTCGCCTGATGAGGCTCCAAGACCGGATGCGAGGTGTCCTCGTCCCCAGTGTCGGGTTACGGATGACCTGCTCTCCAAAGCCTATGACGCAGCGGCACGCATGGGACGCATAGGCAATTCTATGTCCCACCTGATGCTCCCTCTGTCAGCATCCCTGCCAGAGGTTGCAGTGGATGCTCCGGCCCACGATTTCAGCGACGCTCCTCTGCAGGCATTCGCGCTGATGTCCAGAGAGTTGGGGCGGTTGATGTCCACTCTCGTCCAGGCTCGCCGCCAGGTTTGGTTGACACAGTCTCCTCTCACTGAGAGGACCCAAGCCCTCACCCAGGAGTTGTCCACCCCCCTGGACAAGGGTGCCATCGAGCCAGTAGATCCCCTGTTGCAACCCGGGGGGTTCTACTCAACTTACTTTCTGTAACAAAGAAAGATGGCGGACTCCGTCCTATCCTCGACTTGAGGGGTCCCTGTGCATTGTTCAGTTCCAAAGATTTTTGAGTTCCTCCAGTCACTCCTGGATGGCGGCCGGTCCCCAGCTACTCAGAGGGTATACGTGGCAGCCATCTCCTCAAGACATGCTCAGGGTGGATAATAACACAGTGGGGGGCCACAGATTGATGTCCCTTTTTCTGAAGGATGCATTGCGGTTACGACCCCCACGAGCACAGTGTGCCCCAGCATGGGATCTGCACCTGGTGCTCGATGCTTTATGCTTGCCTCGTTTTAAACCCCTGGCTCAGGCGGAGCTGAAGTGGGTCTCTACTAAAACTGCCTTTCTCCTCTCCATCACGTCAGCCAAGCGCGTCGGGGAGCTTCATGCTCTGACCGTGAGTGACTCATGTCTGAGGTGGAACTCAGATGGCTCAGGGGTTACCCTGTGGCCGAATCCAGATTTTCTCCCGAAGGTTCTGTCATCATCGAACCTCAACCGACCTGTACGCCTGGCACAATTTATCCTCTCGGAAGGGGAGGACAGGTTCAAACTGCGTGTGTCCTGTGCGGGCTCTGAGAGCGTACGTAGCTGCGACCGCAGGCATTAGACGGTCGGACCAGCGCTTCCTCTGCTATAGTGGTCCTAGGAGAGGCTGTGCTCTCTCCAAGCAGCGATTGCCTCATTGGGTCGTGGATGTCATCACCCATGCATTTAAAGGAGGTGGTCACCCCCTGCCATCCGGGGTCAGGTGCCACTCTACCAGGGCTGTCTCAACTAGGAACCCGTAATTTTTCGCCTGAAAATGGCCAAAAAGCGCATTTTCGGTTTATCGGACGAAATACTTTTATCACCGAAACAACACGGCCGAAACAGAAATTTGTGATGACGCAAACAAAAAGCGCGGCCAGCACTCGCTTGTCTGGATAAGCGCCAATATGTCTGCGGTGTGGATGTTTTTCAATGATTCTGAGAAAGACCCACGTATAGCGATTTGCAAACATTGCAATGCCTTGATTTTAATGAAGTTAGTACACAGTCATAGCCATAAATGCAATGGTACTAGGGTTGCAGCGGTGTGGACATTTTCACACCAAGTAATACACTCGTGTCAACACCGGTATTACAGAGTATAAACGGTATAAACTTTGAAACTAGGTCAACCGCCATCTTCTCCGTCATCTCTCCTCTCACACTAGGTGACTGCGTCTGGCAGCGCGCTAATTCTCGGTGACAGCGTCTTATAGCGTTCTATATATAATAGCATAATATAATTTTATATATAATATGGCCAAAAGCTCTGTGCGCCTCCGGATGGCCGTAGTGCGAGGAGCTCTCTTAGGGATTGGGCTTTGCGGGGTTTGTTTACCGGCGTTGCTATGGTTACCGGTCTTGCACGTTCCACACAAGACCGGAATTCTTTTTTATCATTGGAAAAAAATAATACAAAATAACTCGGTGTTGGCCTCAACACCGGTAACACCGGTAATACCGCATACCGTGGCAGCCCTAAATGGTACTAATAATTGGCATAATAATTTCTTTCGGTTTTCGGCCTTGGTTTCCTCATTTTCGGTTTTCCGTTTCAGCCAAGAATTTTCATTTCGGTGCATCCCTAGTCTTAACATCATGGGCTACCCTGCGGGACGTGCCTCTGGAAGACATCTGTGATGTAGCATCATGGACATCACCATGTACCTTTTCCATGTTTTACCGGGTTGAACGTTGCCACTACCCATCCGTTGGCCGTGGTCCTGTTGTCCCGACTGCTGTTTCCTCTCAATGAGGTATGTTGGAGTTCCTCTTGACCTTGTTGGTATGAGTCATCCAGTGCTTGAAGCACCGCCTCTGGCGGTCAGTAAGGATGAAATAGAACGATAGTTACGTATGTAACTACGGTTCTATGAATCCTGGATGACCGCCAGAGTGCTCTGTCACACAGAATCCTTGTGTACTCGCGAGAAGATTCTGCAGGAACAGATCCTCTGTCACCGGAAGATATAGGCTGTCCGGAGCTCATCAGGGGTCTCACAGGTGACGTTGTTGATATGAACACTCGACCTGTGTGTGCGCGCGAGATGGATCATTCAGTGCTTGAAGCACCGGTCATCCATTCCCAATAATCCATGTCCAAAGAAGCAAACAAGTTATCGTCCTTGAAGTGAAGAGCCGTACTTACTTTCTCTTAATGGAATCACTTCTGTCCATTTTGAAAAGTAGCCTACCACATCAACCAAGTATTCAAAGCCCTTTTTGCATCTCGGAAATAGTCCTTTGAAATCTAAGCCTTTTATGATCCTCTTCCACAACCACAATGGATTAGCAAGGACCTAC
>OLKM01000206.1:334251-351751 GCA_900291075.1 Melanogrammus aeglefinus
TGCAGTCCCTTTACCATACTGAGACGCAGCTGGTCAGGATGCCCTCCCTGGAGTTTGCGGAAGAAAGTAGTGAGAATTGGTGTGATTTGAGATAGGCCGGCCCTCCTCAGCCTGCTCTGGAACATACAGGCGTTTGTGGAGGTCCAGTCCTTGATGTGGACTCCAAGAACCTTAAAGTTGGGGCCAGCTCCACTTCCACCCTGTCGATATATATGGGGGAGCAACTGCGGATTTTAGACTCCCTTAAAGGTGACGTATTATACCACCAGGTGTGAGTGTGATTTGCCATTACAAGCCATTTGGAAAATCAGCCTCTTCTGTCATCACAAGTGGACGTGTCCACCTAGATCTGCGTGCTGGATAGATCAGTTGACCTGCCTACCCAGTGGACTGTAGCAAACGTTGCTCATCTATTCGTCACACATCTAGGTAGACACGCCCACTTGTGATGTCAGAAGAGGCCGATTTTCAAAACGGCTTGTAACGGCTAATCAAACTCACACCTGGTGGTCTAGTTTGTCCCCTTTAAGTCCCTAGTTGGCTCCTTTGTCTTCTGCACATTGAGAGACCAGATTGAGGGCTGAGGGGTCCGAGTGAGGAGAGGTAACCTCACCCAACAAGCTCACAGAGGGAAGGGTAAAGGCCAAATATAAGTTGTTTGCCTAACCCAACCCTACACGACCCTAACCCCAACACCTCTGGCCCACTGTACCGTCTGTCAGCGGGTGACGGAAGGCGTGGCGGATGGATGGGGGAGTTGTCTCTGCAGAGGCATCCGTCAGCCAAGCCTGAGCACATGCGATCTGATTGGATGACGGATCCGTCGCTGCCTGAAAAGTAGAAAAATGTTCAACTTCTAGACGGAGCCGATGGATCCAAAGGAACGGATGGATCCCCAGTGTGTTGATGTGTCCCTGAGCAAGACCCTTAACCCTAGCTGCTCCTGACGAGCTGGCTGTCGCCTTGCATTGGCTGACTCGGCCGTCGGTGTGTCAATGTGTGCATTAACCGATGTAAGTCGCTTTGGATAAAAGCGTCTGCTAAATGCCCTAATTAGGTGAGTGCTGCATGCAGCGCTCAACTATTGTCCTTCATAAGTTTTATTCTTTCTTTCTTTATTATTCTCTACAAACTTTGGGACCTATCTCCTTCCTCAATTTTTCACCTAGAGACTAAGAAATATTCAGGATAGCTTGGAATCGCGCTTATTTTCAGATTTTTAAAATATTATATACTTTTTAAGATATTCTATTCCATAGCATTTATACTTTTTTCAGAATCACAGTTTTAGTTTCAAACCGGCATCGTTTTCAGTTGCTTATAATAATTTAGCTAACCATAGCAACGCCGGTAAACAAACCCCGCGAAGCCCAATCCCAGCAGAGCTCCCCGCGCTACGGCCATCCGGAGGCGCAGAGCTTTTGGCCGTGGTATATATTTTATATTATATTATGGCCTATTATCGCGCACGCGCGCAGTGCAGGGCAATACATTGTGACGTTTCAGATACAGCACCGCTGAATGCTTTGCGCTTTTCAATCAGCGGTCCCTTTATTTGTTTCCAACCATTTACGTTTTCTTAAACGGTGTGCATGTTTACATTGTTTACTCCATTTAGACTTTTGAAGTTGTGTTCAAATCCCTTCACTTGATTTAAGCATCACCATTGAATGTGTTAATTGTTGTAATTTTTGTTTTCTTTCTCAAATGTATTCAAACTTGATCGCTAACTCTTCACTTTAATTGTTTCCAACCACTTTACAATTTTTGAACGGTGTGCATGTTCACATTGTTGGCTCCATTTAGACTCAAATTCAAATCTCTTCACTTGACCCCCTCACTTGCCATTTAACATCTCTTTACGTCTTAAAGTATCTTTATCAAAACACATTTTCAACCTCACATTGAACTACAGCACTCACCGCATTTTCTGCAGGAAATTCATTTTCTAGTTGTAATTGTTATTGTGTAGCACACGACCCTAACCCTGACCAGCGACACTCTGTGGTCAGTGGAAAAAAAAGGATTAACTTGTGCCAAATAGATATTCAGTAACAATTAACAAATATTAACAAAAGGGTCAGGCAATGAGGTTGCTATTTATTATGGCACCATATTATAAAGTGCTACCCTGATGTGTCTTTTATATGGGCTAGAACCGGGCTCTAAAAGCACTTTATACTCACGGTGGTGAGTCTCGTGATTGAATAGAATGGTCAACTGTTGAACATGAAACACATAAACACACGCCATCATCCAGCTGTGTCTCATTGTGTGACTGTAGGGGAAGTGGACGTGAGAAACAGGACGGTTGCTGTTTCCATTAGTGAACAACAGGGGGCAGTGTAGCCACATCCATCTAAGTACACTTAAGTGTGTGTGTGTGTGTGTGTGTGTGTGTGTGTGTGTGTGTGTGTGTGTGTGTGTGTGTGTGTGTGTGTGTGTGTGTGTGTGAAATAGACGAGCACTTTTAGGTTTTACTTGTGCTTTTCATTTGTGTATCTTCATTTTGTTCATACTTTGGCAATGTTGACGTATTTTTCCCTTACCAAAGAGCTCTCACATTGATTATAGAGATATATATAGAGAGAGATAATCCTTAGGTAAGGGAGAGCAAGGGATACAGCAAGAGGTAAACAGAAGAAAGGAAGTCAGGAAGTCGTGTTTCCTCTGAATTTGAAGGGGTGTGACGATGGCAGTCAGTGTGGGTATATGTGAGAAAGAGAGAGAGAGACTGAGAGCATCTCGTTCACAGCTCCACACCAAGCTCTTACTTTTGAAATTAAGCCTTCTCACAAGGCTTTTATTTTGTAATGACCTGAAGAAAGGTCATTGGAAGAGCGGTTGGTCTTCCAGAAAGGTTATCGTGGGATGCTTGCCTGGAGGAGGGCAGGAATTCCTTTCAGTGCCTCCCAGACTCTCAGGAATCACCAGAAACAGATCCACCCTTCTTCATCTCAAAGAGGACTTTTATTTCATACTTTCATTTCACAGCGACTTCAAGCGACACACTTCTGATTCATGAAGACGTTTAGTCCGTTCTAACCTTTTTTCAGACTTTGTCGGACCCTTAATTTTCTCGTTTCCTTTGCATATTGTCGCGGGGGGGGGGGTGTATCCCCACCGAACCCAGGGGTTCAACACACACACACACACACGCACACGCACACACACACCCACCCCCCGACCGGGTTTGGCGTGGAGACGGGGTCCCTAGCAGCCGTTGCCTTGGGTCGGGTGTGCCTGGCGTTTCCATAGCAACCATGCTGCGTTGCGTCCTGCAGCGGGCGTACAACCTCCGCCACTCGGATCCCCTGGCGGGAGTGACCTTCAGAGGTAGGACGGGTGTATTATGGGATGTCTGATAGGAGAGGGTCGCATGGGGGTTAGAGGAGGACAATGATACACTTATGAGCCAGACGTGGGGTTCAGGGTTCAATACCCTGGCCCAGGGTACTGGTCTAGGGTACTGGAGAACACCTGGTCTTGGCCTAGGGTACTAGAGAACACCTGATACAGGGTGCAGGTCCAGGGTACTAGAGTACACCTGGTCTAGATGGTGGTTTAGGGTACTAGTTATGTGTGTTTAATTTGAGATGTGACTCCATGGCAGCAGTAGACTGGTACTAGTTATGTGTTTAGTTGAGATGTGACTCCATGGCAGCAGTAGACTGGTACTAGTTATGTGTTTAGTTGAGATGTGATTACATGGCAGCAGTAGACTGGTACTAGTTATGTGTTTAGTTGAGATGTGATTACATGGCAGCTGTAGACTGGTAATAGTTATGTGTGTTTTAGTTGAGATGTGACTGCAAAGCAATGTTCTCTCAAGACAATGACGTTCCACACTAGAAGAATGGAGTAACGCATTCAAAGTGTGGATGGGGGTATGTGTGTGTGTGCTACTGATAGGGTTGCAAGATGAATAACCATAATCTAGCTTTAAATCCTGCTTATCTGTCTAACTCTCTCCCTGCTCGGCTGTCTGTTTGTCTCTGTCTAAATTAGCTGTACTCCTTACTTCCTGGCTTTGTCCTGATCAACTTCCTGCTATCACCCCCCCACACACACACACACACACACGTAAACGTTGCTATAGTAACTGGTGATTGTGTGCGTGTGCTCTCTCTCTCTGTCTGTCTCTGTCTGTCTGTCTGTCTGTCTGTCTGTCTGTCTGTCTGTCTGTCTGTCTGTCTGTCTGTCTGTCTGTCTGTCTGTCTGTCTGTCTGTCTGTCTGTCTGTCTGTCTCTGTCTCTGTCTCTGTCTCTCTGTGTCTGGGGTTGTGCTGCACACATCTTGACAGCTCCGAAAACAGTGCTCTTGAAAATAAAATACAAATCTCTCTCTCTGGCTCTACGCCTCTCCTTGTAGCTTGGCTTGTCTCCCCCCCCCCCCAGTCTGAAGTAACTACAAATCCTTCTTCCCTCTTTTCCATCTCTTCTATCGCTCCTCTCCTATCGGCCTCTTCTTGGGTTCTCTCCGTTTGGTCTCTGCCCCCCTGGTTTCATAATCATGTCTCTCTCTCTCTCTCTCTCTCTCTCTCTCTCTCTCTCTCTCTCTCTCTCTCTCTCTCTCTCTCTCTCTTCTCTCTCTCTCTCTCTCTCTCTCTCTCTCGTCTCTCGCTCTCGCTCTCTCTCTCGCTCTCGCTCTCGTGTTTTGAATGGTCATTATTGGGCTGTTAGAGCAGAGAGCCTCTCTAGGATCACACAGAGGGTCCCTGGACACCACCCAACCTCCTCTCACCTCCTCCCCCTAACAGGAGGCGTGAGGAGGTGGAGAATGAGAGGAGGTGGTTGAGGGTCTGTCAAGTATTTCTGGCAAACTGTGTGTGTGTGTGTGTGTGTGTGTGTGTGTGTGTGGTCCATGTTTCCTGTACTGGTCCGATCAGATACCACATCCATTTATAGATGCGAGACACAAATTAAGATAAATCAGAGAGCGCCAGAGAGCGGTGGTGGGTGAGGGGGGGGAGGGGGAGAGAGAGAGAGATGATACAGAGAGAGGGGAGAGAGGTTGAGGGAATGAGAGGGGGGGAGAGAGAGTTGTATAATGAAATGAGGACATGTCTTTGAGTTTGATTGCTTTAATTAAGCAATATCACATGAGATGGAGTGCTGTTGTACTGACTATCAGCACTGCTATGATTCGGTCGCAGGTAATCACAGCTGTGACTATATTCAGTACAACAGCACGACCGTGAGCGTGATATTGCTCTTATAAAACGCTCTAAAAAAAAAAAGAGTTAACAGTAATAAGCAACAACAGATTATGATTGGTTTGTTTATCTAATGATTTATTTGGCTCCGCCAACACAAATAGATCCGCGATTGGGACTGAACTGTTGCCAAGCAACACATAAACACACTAGCTTGCTACTTTGCAATCTATGCTGCATAAGAACCGTTAATAATTATGAGAACACCTGCAAAGCGGAGTGATACATGTATAGTTACAAGTCGCAGTGCTGTTCTACTCCATATCAGCACTCATGGAATGCCTCTTGTCCAATCAAACTACTTGGTCGGGACTAACAGTTGTATAATAGTATAGTATAGTTAGTAGTTGATGGTTAGTTTGACTAACTCAATGCTGTTCTGTTTAGAGTTAAAAAATAATTGCGTGTCTTCCTTTGTATGTGAGTATGTGTGTCAGTGTGCTTGTTTTTTTGTTTTGTCATTTTTAATTATTAGTCTTTTTTCAGACAAGAAATTGGCTTCGCCTTCCCCTCAAACAAACACACACACACACACACACACACACACACACACACACACACACACACACACACACACACACACACACACACACACACACACACACACACACACACACACACACACTCTCTCTAACACTGAGCCAGGTTTCCTCGGCTGTGTGACATCAGAGGGTCCTGCCAAGGTGCACCAGTTTCAAACCAACCAGGAAGTGGCCACTGTGCCACTTCCTGTTCACTTCCTGTCTCTGTGAATCGCACTCCTTGTCCTGGGAGATTTAAGAGGGACGGGTGTGTGCGTGTGTGTGTGTATGTTGACGGGATTGGAAACAGGAAGGAGGTGTTGTTGCCAGAGTGTGTTCTAAGGAAAGCAGAACACCCATCAAAGTATTATTGTTATGAATGTAACAGACTTATTATTATTAAAGGATAGTGTGTACGTGTGTGTTTGTGTTTAGTATCACTCTATGAAATCTATTTACTCAAATTGAATGGGATTTAACACAATTGTGTGTGTGTGTGTGTGTCCTCGTGTGTGTGTGTGTCTGTGTGTGTGTTATCACTCTATGAAATCTATTCACTGCAATCTAATCCAATTACATTTTTTGTCAATCTTTCAGGATTGACAGATAATTGTCTTCATCCTCTCTCTCTCTCTTTCTCTCTCTCTCCCCCCCTTCCTTGGATGTCTTTCATTTGTATTGATAGCTGATGCATAGAAGGATGTATAAACGCCCTTCAGAGCTTTGTTGCTATCATGATGGTTCCTCCTTTCCCAGGGACCACTGAACAGCCGTTGAATTCATTATTATATGTATTAAGTTATTATTATTATTCTTTCTAGGCACCAAGAAAAAGACCAAGGTTGTCAAGAACAACCCCAACCCAGTGTGGAATGAGGTAGGAACACTATTAACCACAATCCACCTATGACTTTTACGCACGCAATACGTCTGGATTCACCGTGACTATTACCCACGCTTCACCCGAAACCACCATGACTTTTACCCACAATCCACCTGGCACCATGACTTTGACCCTCAATCCACCTGGCAGCACCATGACTATTACCCAGAATTCACCTGGCCCCATGCCTTTGACCCTCAATCCACCAGGCAGCACCATGACTATTACCCAGAATCCACCTGGCCCAATGACTTTGACCCTCAATCCACCTGGCAGCGCCATGACTATTGCCCAGAATTCCCCTGACACCACTAGGTTTCTCCGACTGCGTCCAGTGGCCTTTTGCTCTGAGCCATTGATTACATTGAAATTGAAAAATAACTCAGAAGCTCCAGGCTAATTTGTGAAATGGTCCGGACGATGTCAGGTCACCTGTCACCATGACGATTATCCACATCCACGAAACGTTACCGGGACTATACCCACAATCCACCAGGAACTAATCTTTAGATCCTTTCAAACTGATGCGTACGGGGAGTATATGTCTTAAATATGACAATGTATTTCAGGGTTTTGAGTGGGACCTGAAGGGAATTCCTCTGGATTCCGCAGCAGAGATCCACTGTGTGGTTAAAGACCATGAGAAGATGGGGAGGAACAGGTACTGTCTGTCTGCCTGTCTGCCTATTGGTCTCTCTGCCTGTCTGTCTGTTTGTGTTGCTCCCTGTCTGTCTGACATGTCTCTCTGTCTCTCAGCCCGTCTGTCCCCCTAGAAGTGTTATCTCAACTTGCCATCCCAGAATAGAACCCTGGGCTACTCAGAAAGGGCGATGCTTCCTCCTGATAGGTCGGGAGACAGGAAGTAGGGTCAGCCAGCAGGACGCTAGGAACAGACCCTCTCTGGGGAACAGAGGGAGTGGGAGGTGGAGATACCATTAGGTTATGTAAGGTGTAGGTGACAGGGTTCTTTATACAACAAACACACACACACACACACACACACACACACACACACACACACACACACACACACACACACACACACACACACACACACACACACACACACACACACACACACACACACACACACACACTGGTATCCGGAGAATGTGGCGCCCTCGGTTGCCCTCGGAAACCGATATTCCGAAAAGCATATTAACAGATACTCCACACAATGGCTAACTCGACTGGAATAATGTCACCTTTGTTCTAGAATATACCTGCGTACCTCACGTTCAACCGTGACACACACACACACACACACACACACACACACACACACACACACACACACACACACACACACACACACACACACACACACACACACACACACACACACACACACACACACACACACACAGAGAGAGAGAGCAGTTCAAAGTCAGGGTTGATTTATTTACCGGGTGAATAACAACGGCCAGGGTCAAAAAGGTCCACCTCCGTTAGCGTACAACCTGTTGTCCGTAATCCATCCAATTCACTTTCCATCTATCTCTCTCCCTCGTCGGCCGTACAGCACTTCCAGACGATCACACAGATCCTGTCTGTACTTCTCTAGGCTTCCAAGATCACAGAGCCCCTGTCTGTAGGTTGCGAGCCCTTTTAACCCCGAGCACCCCTGCTTAATGGTCCTGAGGCTTGTGTCGTTTAAGGGAGGAAGTCCATGTAAGGCCTGGGGGTGGAGCCAGCAGGTTGCCAGATATACCACTCCCCTCACTGCTCCCTGCCGTCTGCCACAATATTAATAAATGCGTTTATGATATCATCCAGGTTCCTGGGTGAGAGCCGGGTGTCTCTCAGGGATGTCCTCAACTCTCCAAACCTGGCGGCTTGCTTCACCGTGTCCCTGATGGACACCAAGAGGAACAACACTGGAGTAATACACACACACGCATATGCACGCACACACCACACAGAACAGTGTCTGTGTGGTGTTCTCAACAGTGTGGTGTGTTCCCCTTCTAGGCCACACTAAGCCTGCAGGTTTCCTACATCCCTCCCCCCGGAGCAGCGCCCATCTACCAGCCCCCCGCCCAGCCAGAGCCCTCCCACTACAGCAACCCCCACGTAGAGCTGGACACCATCACAAGTAACATCCCGTCCCGCCTCCCTGCCTGTCTCTCTACCTGTCTGTCTGTCTACCTGGCTGACCACCCTGTCTGTTCTCTACCTGTCTGTCTACCTGCCTCCCTGCCTGCCTCCCTGTCTGTCTACCTGCCTCCCTCTCTGTCTGTCTACCTATCTGACCACCCTGTCTGTCTCTCTACCTGTCTGCCTCCCTGTCTGTCTGTCTACCTGCCTCCCTGTCTGTCTCTCTGTCTGTCTCCCTGTCTGTCTCTCTGTCTGTCTGTCTACCTGTCTCCCTCACCTTTCTGACCACCCTGTCTGTCTCTCTACCTGTCTGTCTACCTGTCTCCCTCCCTGTCTGTCTGTCTAACTGTCTACCTACCTGTCGGTCTGTCTACCTGTCTCCCTCCCTGTCTGTCTGCCTGTTTGTCTGCCTGTCTCCCCTTCTGTCTCTCTACCTGTCTTTCTACCTGTCAACCTGTCTCCCTCCCTGTCTGCCTGTCTCCCCTTCTGTCTCTCTACCTGTCTGTCTACCTGTCAACCTGTCTGCCTCCCTGTCTGTCTGTCTAACTGTCTCCCTCCCTGTCTGTCTGTCCACCTGTCTCCCTCCCTGTCTGCCTGTATCCCTGTCTGTCTCTCTACCTGTCTGTCTCTCTACCTGTCTGTCTCCCTGTCTGTCTGTCTCCCTGTCTGTCTCTCTACCTGTCTACCTGTCTCTCTCCCTGTCTGTCTGTCTCCCTGTCTGTCTATCTCCCTGTCTCCCTCCCTGTCTGTCTGTCTGCCTGTCTCCCTCTCCAGTGATCTCCATGGACACCATGGGGGAGGAGGACACAGAGAGCATGCTGATGCTGGAGCCCAGCGAGGAGCAGGGCCTGGACGACGGGGGCCGCTCCCTGGTGGACTCGGGCCCCCAGGGGCCCCAGGGCAGGGAGACCCCCACCGCCCAGACCCCCAAGAGACCCCCGCCCTCCTACAAAGCCCAGGCCGGCCTGAGGAAGAGGCGGAGGGGGGCCGGCAGCCAGAACAGAGCCCTCCCCAGCAAGCCCCAGGACCTGCAGGTGTGTGTGTGTGTGTGTGTGTGTGTGTGTGTGTGTGTGTGTGTGTGTGTGTGTGTGTGTCTGTGTCTGTGTGTGTGTGTGTCTGGTTATCTGTGTGTGTGTGTGTGTCTGGTTGTCCTGTGTGTGTGTGTGTGTGTGTGTGTCAGTGTGTGCGTTTACGGTTGTCAACGTGGGTGGGTGGCAGTTTGTGTGGTTATCTATGTGTGTGTGTGGTTTTCAAAGTGTGTGTGTATGATCATGTTTTTGCGTGTGTATCTGTAGTTGTCGTCTGTGTGCATAGGTATTGTTGTCAATGTGGGTTCTTTTGGACTGACTATGTGTGTGTGTAGTTGTCTGTGTGTTTGTGTATATGTGTGTGTCTGAGATTATGATTTGAATCAGTAGACCAATCAGAGCCAGTCCCTCTGTACACCTGAACGATAAACTCCTCCCCTTTGAGGTGCGTGTGCGGATCATCGAGGGGAGACAGTTGCCGGGCATCAATATCCAACCCGTCGTCAAGGTAACCGTTGCCGGGCAGACCAAGAGGACCTGCATCCGTAAGGGGAACAACCCTGTGTTTGATGAGGTGAGCAGAGGTCAAAGGTCTTGTATATAAAGTCACCGCGGGTCAGAAACCTCTCTCCGGTTGAAGTTAAGATTTGGTGTGTGTGTGTGTGTGTGTGTGTGTGTGTGTGTCAGACCTTCTTCCTGAACTTCTTTGAGACACCCTCCGACCTGTTTGACGAGCCAATCTTCATCACCGTGAGTATCATCCTCGACCTCATCCTCTACTGCAGCATGTCATATGGTTTATAGTTTTAAAATGACTTTTGTATTCTTCCTGAACCTTTCTTTGAGACACCCTCCGACCTGTTTGACGAGCCAATCTTCATCACCGTGAGTATCATCCTCTACCTCATCCTCTACTGCAGCATGTCATATGGTTTATAGTTTTAAAATGACTTTTCTCTTCTCTCTCTCTCTCTCTCCCTCAATGTAAGGTGTGTGACTCTCGCATGCTCAGGCATGATGCTGTCATTGGAGAATTTAAGGTAGGAGCACATACTGTATACACATATATATATATATACAGCATATATATATATGTGTGTGTAAATGACATATTTCTGCGTAGTGTTCTTGTATTTCTGCAAGTAAGACTTCAAAATGTTTTGGCAGCTGGATGTGGGGACAGTCTACAGTGAGCACAGTAAGTACATTATGAGAACTACAAATAACAAATAAACCCTGGGAGCTTCTGTGAGGTGGAGTGGCGCACTGATTCTATGAATAGGGAATCGTTACGTACTTAATAGAACAAAAAACGACAAATAATTCTGATATTTAGTTCATTTCTGCACTGCTTAACACACTCCCAGCCCTCCGATAAAGTACTTTATTAGTCCTAGACCGGATATCTGGGACATTCTTAAAGTTGTATTTGTAGTGCTTTGACGATGGTGTTCTGGGCCTACATTTCCCATGATGCTGTCTGTCTCGCTTTAGGACACTGCTTCCTGAGGAAGTGGCTGCTGCTCAGTGACCCTGACGACCTCTCGGCAGGGGTCAAAGGTTACGTGAAGGTCAGCCTGTTGGTGCTGGCGGCGGGAGACGAACCCCCGGTGAGAGACCACACACACACACGCGCACACACACTCCTCCTCATCGTCATCCGCTTATCCGGGGTCAGGTCGCACACACACGCACACACACACACACACACACACACACACACACACACACACACACACACACACACACACACGCACACACACACACACCACACACAACAGCATCAGGGTCACGCACACACACACACACACACACACACACACACACACACACACAAGTGACTTTATAATGTGTGGAAGATTGTTTTGATTTGTGTTATGTTTACGTGTGTATTTGTCCATATATACGTGTGTGTGTGTGTGTGTGTGTGTGTGTGTGTGTGTTCGTGTGTGTGTGTGTTCGTGTGCGCATGTGCAGGCGGACCAGAAGGAGTGTGTGGAGGAGAAGGAGGACATCGAGGCGAACCTCCTGAGACCGGCCGGTCTGACCCTCAGAGGAGCACAGTTCTCCCTCAGAGTCTTCAGAGCTGAAGACCTCCCTCAGAGTGAGTCCTCCTCTCCTCCTGTCTCCTCCTACTGTCTCCTCCTCCTTCTGTCTCCTCCTCAGAGTGAGTCCTCCTTCTGTCTCCTCCTCAGAGTGAGTCCTCCTCTTCTGTCTCCTCCTCAGAGTGAGTCCTCCGTCTGTCTCCTCTTCCTTTCTCCTCCTCAGATTTAGGACTCCTCATATCCTCCTCAAATCTCTTCGCCTCCGCTCCCTCCTGTCTTCTTCTCTCAGAATTGTTGCTCTCCATTTCTCCAATTCTCTCCTTTCTTAATCGTCCCTCGCTCTATCTTCTTTGGATATTCTGCAGCCATTTAGTTCCCCTCCCTCTCTCCCTCCCTCCCTCCCTCCTCTCCCTCCAACCCTCCCTCCCTCCCCCAAGTGGACGATGCCTTCATGGACGGCATGAGGCAGATCCTGGGCTTCGACAGCAACAGGAAGAATCTCGTTGACCCGCTGGTAGAGATCCACTTTGCAGGCAAAACCGTAAGTGTGCACAAATCACCGGCACCAACAAGGACCCTCAGTGGTACAGTTCCCCAGTATGCACTGCAGGACAGTCTAGTGGACAGGTGTGGAACTCCCAGCTTGAAGGTTCTGGGTTGGATTCCCCATGTCAATATTCTACCTGTAGCCACCATAGTGGCAAGATGTAGTCTAACACGACCTGCTTTAGATGATAGTGACGACTACTAAATGAGAAATAAGGTCAAATAATGGAAACTAAGGATAATTCTTGTACCCTCAGATCTGCACCAAAGTGCTGGAGAAGAGTGCCAACCCCCAGTGGAACCAGTGCCTGTCCATGCCCATCAGGGTGAGAGCGACACTCCTGCCAACCAATCACATTAGTCCATTACAAGGCTGGGCCAATCACATCACCCCACTCCAGACTGGGCGGGAGCAAAAGACTAATGCTATTGTTTTGCTTCCCTTTAGTTTCCCTCCATGTGTGAGAAGATGAGGCTCAGAGTCCTCGACTGGTGAGTCATGTGGATGGTACTGTTCGATGACATCATAGTCATCACGTTCGATGGCCTCGTCAGCATATTAAGTGACATCATCGTCCGGTTTCATGGCATCGTCGTCGTCGTCCTGTTTTATGACATCGTTCGTTACGCACTTTGTCTGCAGGGACCGGGCGAGTCACAATGACATCATCGGCACCGCCCACCTGTGCATGTCCAAGATATCAGCCCCTGGTGGAGAGATCGATGGTGAGAAACTGGTCTGGTCTGGTCTGGTCTGAACTAGTTTAACCTGGACTGGTCTGATCTGAACTAGTGTAAACTGGACTGGTCTGGTTGGAACTAGTGTAAAATGGACTGGTCTGGTCTGAACTAGTGTAACCATGACTGGTCTGGTCTAAACTAGTGTAAACTGGATTGGTCCGGTTGGAACTAGTGTAAACTGGACTGGTCTGGTCGGAAGTAGTGTAAACTCGACTGGTCTGGTCTGAACTAGTCTAACCTGGATTGGTCTGGTCTGAACTAGTGTGGACTGGTCTGGTCAGAAGTAGTCTAACCTCGATTGGTCTGGTCTGAACTAGTGTAAACTGGACTGGTCTGGTTTGAACTAGTCTAACCTGGACTGGTCTGGTCTGAACTAGTGCAAACTGGACTGGTCTGGTAGGAAGTAGTCTAACCTCGATTGGTCTGGTCTGAACTTGTCTAACCTGGACTCGTCTGGTCTGAACTAATGTAAACTGGACTGGTCTGGTCTGAACTAGTCTAACCTGCATTTGAAGTGGCTTGTATTAACTCCTAACTGGCTGGGCTGCTCTGGTCAAAGATGTCTCCCTACTTATCTCTCTCTCATCAAGATCCTCTCCATCTACTTCTCTTCCTGTCTTTCCGACTGAATCCTTTCAACTGAATTTCGATAGTTAATTTGGCCTCTTGTCGGATGCAATTTAAATAAATCAGCACTTCTCGCAAAAATGCTGACGTGGTAATGGTCCTATATCAGCGGGAAACCTAATCCTAATACGGTTCAGTGGTCTGGAAAACCCAAACGAACCAGCACCTTGGTCAGCATAAAAAAGCTGAGGACCCTCCAAATATATTCCTCAATACTGCAAGTATAGGATGCTCCATCAGCACAATGGATGATCCAACAGGACATGAAACTAGACCGAGGAGGATGGAGACAAGTGTTGTTCCCTGAAGCTAAGATGCTCCCTTCTCTCCACGACATGTGTCTGTGCTGTATTGGCCTTGGTGTTCAGGCTTGAGCTTTTTGTTCAACCAACTAACCTGACAGTTGTTTTTTTTTAGTGTAGCTTGATTGTCGTGTTGTTCTAACAGATGTTTGAGCGAGCTTTGAGGCCCGCTACGTAACCGCGCTGTGACCGAACGCCACACACAGAGCGAGCCAGCTTGTCGGACATGTTGGTCGGTTTCTGTCGTGTCTGTTATCGTGTTTCCTGGTTCTTTGCACTCTGGGTCTCAACGTCTCTCACTCGTTCTTCTTCTTCTGTGCACCAGATGAGCCATCTTCTAGGAGTCTCCAGTCTGCCAGTATGTTCATCAATTTCTCCACCGCTTCCCTCACCCTCTGCTCTCTCTGACTGTCTCTACCTCGCTCTGCTGTCCTGTCTGTAACAATACCCCCCTCTCTCTCTCTCTCTCTCTCTCTCTCTCTCTCTCTCTCTCTCTCTCTCTCTCTCTCTCTCTCTCTCTCTCTCTCTCTCTCTCTCCTCTCTCTCTCTCTCTCTCTCTCTCTCTCTCTCTCTCTCTCTCTCTCTCTCTCTCTCTCTCTCTCTCTGTTTATTATCTCATCCTTTGACTTGAATGTTACTGAATGAATAAATGAACTACTTGTAGAACAGCTCTTGACTTTCCACCTCACTGTGTCTGGTAACCATGGATAACCCTTGAAATCATTTAAAGAGATGATTGATTGATTTATAATTGATCAATGCAGGTGAGATGAGCCTGCCTCCTCTCCATCTATCTTTAATGATTGCTGTTTAAAACACATATATCTCTGAAATAATGATCTCTGATACTTCTGTTTGTGTGTGTGTTAATGTGGGTGTGTGTGTGCACATATATATATGTGTGGTGTATGGGTGCATGTGTGTGTGAGTGCGCATATATGTGCTGTGTGGTGTGTAAATGTTCATCCATGTGTGTGTGTGTGTAGTGGACGACAATCTGGGTTTCCTGCCCACCTTCGGGCCCAGCTGGGTCAACCTGTACGGGAGTCCCAGAGAGTTCCACACCTTCAACGACCCCCACCACACCCTCAACCTGGGGAAGGTACCCTCCACCCGCCACCCCAACCTCCTCCACCTCCCCCATAATCTCCACCACTGCCTCCTCCTGCACCCCCATGACCAGCCCTTCCATTTACAGCTTTACTATAATTTAATACAGTAAACTGAAAAAGCTACATCCTCCATCTCTCCCCTCCTCTCCACCTCCCCCCCTCTCTCTCTCCCTCTCTCTCTCATCCTCTTTCTCTCCTCCCCCTCTCTCCCCCCCTCTCTACTCCTCTCTCCCCCCCTCCCTCCCTCTCCCTCCCTGTCTCTCCCATGGCAGGGTGAGGGCGTGTCGTACCGCGGTCGTGTCCTGGTGGAGCTGAGCACCAAGCTGGTGGACCGGCTGGAGCAGAGGACGGAGGACATCCCCTCTGATGATCTGCTGGTGGTGGAGGTGAGGGGGGCCGTCTGGGACTATGGTCACCCGGCTGGATGGGTGCTCTGTTCCTTCTCTCGCTCCAATGATCCCTTTTTTCTCGTTCTCGCTCGCCGGTCTTCTCCCTCCTCCTCTCTCCCCTCTCTCCTCCTCTTTTCTCTCTTTTCTCATCATCTTGTCGCTCTCCCTCTCTCCTACTATCTCCTCTGTTCACCTTCCGACCCATCTCTCCTCTTCTCTCATCACCTCCCCACCTCCCCTCCTCTCCTACCTCTCCCTCTCCTCCTCTCTCCTCTCCCTCTCTCTCTCCTCTCCCTCTCCTCCCTCCTCTCTCCTCTCCTCTCTCCTCTCCTCTCCTCTCCTCTCCTCCCTCCTCTCTCCTCTCCTCTCCTCTCCTCTCCTCTCTCCTCTCCTCTCTCTCCTCTCCTCTCCTCTCCTCTCCTCTCCCCTCCTCTCCTCTCTCCTCACCTCCTCTCCTCTCCTCCTCCCCACCTCCTCTCCTCTCCTCCCCCCTCTCCTCTATCAGAAGTTCCTGAGGAAGAGGAAGTTCTCTCTGTTCGCGGCGTTCTACTCCGCCACGCTCCTACAGGATGTAGACGACGCCGTCCAATTCGAGGTCAGCATCGGTAACTACGGCAACAAGTTTGACTACACCTGTCTGCCGCTGGCTTCCACCACCCAGTTCAGCCGCGCCGTGTTTGACGGTAGGTCAGAAGGCTGTGTCGAAGACGTAAATAAATAAATATGTTCCTAAGACGATGAGTTTATTCTCAATAAAATATATATTCTTACTAATTCCTAATCATGATATGTCATTCAAATATCTTTGCATAACAATTCTGTGGTAAAATCATACCAACCAACAAAAAACCGGAATCATGATTCATTCCCCCTGAAATCAGTTGTCTTTAAGTTTTGAATGACACAACAGCACCCCCATGTGGTCATTTCTAGTACTAGCGTTTCGATCATTTATGTATATAGTTTTACTGCCTACCTACCCTGGGCTAGTTATTATCTGGTTGTCTGGTATATGTTAATGTATATGTTAATGTATGTATTTCTCTAGGTTGTCACTACTACTACCTGCCGTGGGGCAACGTAAAGCCAGTGGTGGTCCTGTCGTCAGAATGGGAGGACATCAGACCCCGGATAGAAGCTCTCAACATGCTGCTACACATCGCAAACAACCTGGTACTGTGTGTGTGTGTGTGTGTGTGTGTGTGTGTGTGTGTGTGTGTGTGTGTGTGTGTGTGTGTGTGTGTGTGTGTGTGTGTGTGTGTGTGTGTGTGGTTCAGGTCTAGTATAAGCTCTTTTCCCCTCCTTCCGTCTGGCTCATGGGTTCCCTGCCCCCAGGAGTCGAACCTGCAGCGGGTCCAGCTGCTGGTGAAGGCTGCGACCGACCTGGAGGAGGTGGAGCTCGCTGTGGTCGACCTGCTAGATCAGGTCATCACTGACTGCAGGTAACCGGATAGGCCGTCTGGATTCTGATGTCATCACTTATGGACGCTGCTATTGGCTGTTTAGCCTGACCGCCATGACAAAATGACAAACACAGTTTCATCTCTCCCCTGTTCTCTCCATGTGTTTTTCGTTTTTCCGGATGTCTTACCCTCTCTCTCCCCTGTTCTCCCCTCTCTCCTCTCCCCTCTTCTCCTCTCTCCTCTCTCCTCTCTCTCTCTCCCTCTCTCTCCTCTCTCCTCTCTCCTCTCCTCCCTCTCCCCTCTCCCCTCTCTCCTCTCCCCTCTCCCCTCTCCCCTCTCTCCTCTCTCCTCTCCCCTCTCTCCTCTCCCCTCTCTCCCTCTCTCCTCTCTCCCTCTCTCTCCTCTCCCCCCTCTCCCTCCCTTCTGCCTCCCCCAGTCAGGAGCTCCCGTCTCTGGACCAGTGGCCGTGTGTGACCCCTCTGGACAAGTCGCTGCGTAACCTGCGCTGCCTCCACCTGCAGCAGGTGCTGTCGGGGGCCCAGAGCCTGAAGCACGGCCCCGCCACAGACCTGTCCTCGGTGCTGGAGCTGG
>OLKM01000206.1:354251-356751 GCA_900291075.1 Melanogrammus aeglefinus
TCTATATGTTTTTATGCACATGTTTATGTATATTTCTATATTTTTCTGTATTTACACACACATATTTGTGTGTTTTTATGTCTGTTTCTCTTTTTCTGTCTCTCTAGAACGGGGAGAAGGCGGTGCCTAAGGAGGAGGTGGAGCCCCCTCCTGGCTGGGTGTGGGACGAGGTGGAGTGGAGCGAGGACCTCAACAGAGCTGTTGATGACCAAGGTGCACATACACACACACACGCACACACGCGCACACACACACACACACACACACACACACACACACACACACACAACACACACACACACACACACACCACACACACACACACACACACACACACACACACACACACACACACACACACACACACACACACACACACACACAGCAAGCGCAGATACACGTGCACACTTGATCATAACTCTTATTGCTGGTTATCGATGGTCATTGGTTATTATTAATTGGTATGGATGAGTACTGATGGTTATTGATCAGTTGTAATGGTAATTGATGGTTATTGATTGCTATTGATCAGTATCCATGGTTATTGATGGTTATTTATGGTTATTGATGGTAATTGATGGTAATTGGTCAGTATTGATCGTTTTTATGAGTATTTTTGGCTATTGATGGATATTGATGGCTATTAATGGTTATTATTTCTGTGTGTTAAGGCTGGGAGTACGGCATCACCATCCCCCCGGACCGCAGGCCCAAGTCCTGGGTCCCCGCCGAGAAGATGTACCACACCAACCGCCGCCGCCGCTGGACACGCCTCCGCAGCCGCGACCTCACCAGCATGGCCGCCCTCCGACAGGTAGAGAGACATAGACCCACACTGGGGGAGGAGGGAGGGAGGGAGGGAGGGAGGGGGGGAGAGGGGGGAGGAGAGAGAGGGGGGGAGAGAGAGAGGAGAGAGAGAGGGCGGGAGGGAGGGAGAGAGAGAGAGAGAGAGAGAGAGGGGGAGGGAGGGAGAGAGGGGGAGGGAGGGAGAGAGAGACAGACAGACAACTGAGGCAGTACTTCAACCAGACACTAGAGGACACTGTTGTGACACAAATGAAAGAACACATTATTTGTGTCTACGCACATATATTTCTATGTACATGTGACTAATGAATACACACAGTTCATACATACACACTGTATATGTACATTGATAAATTGTGTTCTGCAGCAGCGTCCAGACGACTCAGAGCGGGAGGGCTGGGAGTACTCCTCCCTGTTCGGGTGGAGGTTCCACCTGAAGCCGAAGAAGACGGACTCCTTCAGGAGGAGGAGGTGGAGGTGCCGCATGGAGCCCCTGGAGAAGACCGGCCCTGCCGCCATATTTGCTCTGGAGTGTTCCCTGGTGAGGGCATCGCCCCTTCCCTGTACGATACATCACTGTTCTAGATCACTGTACAGTACATCACTGTTCTAGATCACTGTAAAGTACATCACTATTCTAGATCACTGTACAGTACATCACTATTCTAGATCACTGTACAAGTACATCACTATTCTAGATCACTGTACAGTACATCACTATTCTAGATCACTGTAAAGTACATCACTATTCTAGATCACTGTAAAGTACATCACTATTCTAGATCACTGTAAAGTACATCACTATTCTAGATCCCTGTAAAGTACATCACTATTCTAGATCCCTGATTAATACATCACTATTCTAGATCCCTGTACAATACATCACTATTCTAGATCCCTGATTAATACATCACTATTCTAGATCCCTGATTAATATATCACTATTCTAGTTCCCTCTAGTTCCCTGATTAATATATCAGTATTCTAGATCCCTGATTAATATATCACTATTCTAGATCCCTGATTAATATATCACTATTCTAGATCCCTGATTAATATATCACTATTCTAGATCCCTGATTAATATATCACTATTCTAGATCCCTGATTAATCTATCACTATTCTAGTTCCCGGTACAGAACATCACGGTTCGAGTTCCCTAATTAATACATCACTTTTCTAGTTCTCTAAGTAGTATCTGTGTATATATATATATATCCAGATATTCGACAGTGTTTTCCCCATTATTCTGTGATTGATATCCATCTTCCCCCCCCCCTCAGAGCTCCATTGAGGACAGGAGCGATGAGAAGTCGGTCACCACCACCTTCGGGGTCAACAGACCCACCATCTCCTGCTTCTTTCAGAGTAACCATCTTATGTATCTCACATTACACATAATACCTATAAGTATGATATCTGTAAGTAACCAGAGGGAGAGCTGTTAGGTACGCTGTATGCTACACCATGTTACGTGTAGCAGTGTTTATACTATGTACTATTAATACTGTATATAGTTTGCACATGTATAGATGATAGATGAAATGATACACACACACACACACACACACACACACACACACACACACACACACACACACACACACACACACACACACACACACACACACACACACACACACACACACACACACACACACACACACTGACAAACACACGCCTAGAAACCAT
>OLKM01000206.1:361751-369251 GCA_900291075.1 Melanogrammus aeglefinus
CCTGAAGAGCTTCCAGATGGCCAGCGTTTCCTGCCCCAGCCTGCAGGTGGAGTGTGGTGGCGTGGTCGTCCAGAGCTGCGTCATCCGCAGCATGAAGAAGAAGCCCAACTTTGACGTCAACACCCTCCTCATCGACGTGGTACGGTTCCCCCCTTTCTTTTTTTTTTCTTCTCAGGGGGGGCTCACCGGGGCCGTGCGCACGTGGTCAGGGGGGGGCCGGGCTTCGGGCACGAGGTTTCCACATGGAAACACACGTGCACTCGTGCCATTCATCAGGAGTTTATGTTCTGGAAAAGCAGAGTGCGTGAACTGCTAAACCCTATAGAGATGGAGACGCCGGTGGAGTCTGGTAGACTCGACGTTCAGCCAAGGGGGAGGCGCTGAAGCCGACGGCTTCACACCAAGCACAGCAAAGGTTTGAGTGTGGATTTAGAAAAAAGAACGACCTGAGACCGCTCCCTCTCCAAACACCAAATAACAAGAGTCATACCACAGCATCACTGAGAGAGCGGTGCAAGGATATGTACATCAACAATACTTACCCGCACAAGCCTCCAAAATCACAATTCTCTCAGACAGCTTGCGGGCTAACGTACTAGAATAGCGAAAAGCTATTAAGCTAACATGCTAGCATAACAGAAAGCTATTTAGCTAACATACTAGCGTAGTGGAGAGCTTGCGGGCTACCATACTAGAGTACAGGGGATCTTGCAGGCTACCGTACTAGCATAGCAGAGAGTTTGCAAGCTAACAAACTTTGCATAGTGAAAAGCTTGCGAGCTAACATTCTAGCATCACGGAGAGCTTGTGACCCAACCAGCATAGCCTAGTGAAGCAGATCAGCGTAGAGAGTACACGCTGAACAGAGGGCATGGTTCTCTCACAGCTGAAATTAGCCTGCTGGCCAACACTGGTACATTTACAGAAATTGCGATGAATGTGCACTGTCCTTTACATGAATAAATAAGTGACAAAAAAAATGAAACGTTATAGAAAACCGACCCCGTTGTGACACAGAGCAGTGAGGCTGGGGTCACAGACAACGGGGAATGTTCCAGAACATTTGGAAAACGTCGTTTCTAATGAAGGTCCTCACACCCGCCAAACGCGGTTCGGCGCCACACAGCCTGGGACGCCACTGGGCTCCGCCCCCTCCCCCAACCAGTACATACGTAGTCGCCGAGGAAAGGTCACACGCTTGGAGCGGTTCCCAACGTTCCAATGAAGTACACGTGTATCGTACATGTAACTGCACCACACAAACACACGCACACACACACACACACACACACACACACACACACACACACACACACACACCACACACACACACACACACACACACACACACACACACACACACACACACACACACACACACACACACACACAGAAACACATTTGATGTGCCCTTTCCCCAGCAAACGGTGCTGTAATGAACGTAACTTTGATGTACTTCCAGTCATATATTATTTTGTCCATATATTTACCAAACCACAAGCGATGCTAAGAGCTGGGGCTACCCTGCTCCAGCTCTGCTGTAAAAATGAGGGATTTTCTTAAAAGTATTGAATTTATAGTAGTTACATTAAAATCATCGACATAAGCGAATTCCCATGGAAGCCTTCTAACCCGAGTGGAAATATGGCGGACGTATTTCAGTCCGTCAGGACGTCCCCTGAGCCTGGGCCAACTCGAGGGGGATGGTGCTGAAGCCCTCCAGACCACCTCGCCGTTGATGGAACGGTGGAAACAGCTTCTTGCTGGAGCCACACAGCACAGATCTCCCCCCATGATTCACTTCACCTCGTTTACTGCGCTTTAAAACTCATGAACCGTTCCGGTGTCTCGACCTGAAATAAAGCAGGACCACCGCCATTATCGCTAATCCTCCTCTACCGACATCTCAAGCTAAGTCTGCTCAAACCTTTACACCTTCACCACCACCACCACCACCACCTAGAACTCCACACCTCCTCGAACTCTACCTCATCACCTAGCAACCCTATCCTCACGCCATCTTTACACCACCACCACCACCACCGTCATCTATCGCCTTACATCTCCAGCTTTACACCACCAACATCTAAAGCTCTCTACCGCCCCACCCCGTCGAGACCACCATCCTCTGAGAATCTACACCTCCTCCAATTGACACCATCGAGACCACCATCATCTGAGAATCTACACCTCATCCATCTTTAACAGTGACGGCTGACCCCTGACCTATAGAACTACACACATAGAGCACTAGAACTGCTCTACACATGCACATCGCCAAGAGTGTGTCCAGGAACTGCGCTGCAGTGCTTTATCATGATATCTTCATGTGTCATCAGGATCTAATTTGACGTAGGACAGAACACTGACACCACCGGAGTATGGATGAACCGATATAAGGTTGGACGTGCTTGGTTGGGAGATCAGCTTGATACACCTGTGGACTATCTACCCCGTGTTTATGGGGTGGACCATCTACCCCGTGTTTATGGGGTGGACCATCTACCCCGTGTTTATGGGGTGGACCATCTACCCCGTGTTTATGGGGTGGACCATCTACCCCGTGTTTATGGGGTGGACCATCTACCCCGTGTTTATGGGGTGGACCATCTACCCCGTGTTTATGGGGTGGACCATCTACCCCGTGTTTATGGGGTGGACCATCTACCCCGTGTTTATGGGGTGGACCATCTACCCCGTGTTTATGGGGTGGACCATCTACCCCGTGTTTATGGGGTGGACCATCTACCCCGTGTTTATGGGGTGGACCATCTACCCCGTGTTTATGGGGTGGACCACCTACCCCGTGTTTATGGGGTGGATGCCTTCTCCCAGGTCCTCTGACCTTGGCCCCATTGGGGGTTCTCTTTAGGACCCAGGGGTTGGCAGGGGGTTGCTCGTGTCAACCCCCTGCTCTGATTGCGATGGTCATCCAGGCGTGACCAATCACAGGCTGACAGTCTGCAGCCACTGCCAATCAGCATCAGGCAGCCAGAAGGGCTTGACTGAAAGTCCCGGTCTCGTCTCTGTGTTTATTTTTCGCTGTTTTTTACGTCATAATGCTGGTGTTTCATCTGGTCTGCTCCATTGTTTCTCCTGTTTTATAAACTTTGGTTGCTCTCACCTCTATCCCCGCCTCCCCCCTCTCTCCTCTCTCTCTCTCTCTCCTGTCTACCTCTCTCCCCCCTCGATCCCGTATCTCGATCTCTCTCCCCTGTCTCATCTTTCTATCTCTCTACCCCCTCTATCCTGTCTCAATATCTTCTCTCCCTCTCTCTCTCTTCCTCTGTCTCTGTCTCTCTCTCTCTCTCTCTCTCTCTCTTCTCTCTCTCTGTCTCTCTCCCCCTCTCCCTCTCTGTCTCTCTCCTCCTCTCTCTCCCTCTCTGGTCTCTCTCCTCTCTCCTCTCCTCTCTCTTCTCCCTCTCCGGTCTCTCTCCTCTCCTCCCTCTCTCTCTCTCTCTCTCTCTCTCTCTCTCTCTCTCTCTCTCTCTCTCTCTCCAATTCCCCCCTCCACCCCTCTCCTGCATCTCTTCCATGTTTATCTCTCTCTCTCTCTCTCTCTCTCTCTCCAATTCCCCCCTCCACCCCTCTCCTGCATCTCTTCCATGTTTATATCTCTCTCTCCCTCTCCCCCTCTCGCCTCTCTGGGGTTCTCTCTCTTCTCCTTAAACTCCCTCCTCCTCCTCTCTCTGGTCCTCTCTCCCCCCTCCTCGCCTCACTCCCCGTCTCTGGTCTCTTCTCCCTCTCCCTCTCCCCGCTCCCTCTGCATCTCTCCGTCTGCTAGTCTCCTCTCTCTTTCTCCCTCGTCCCTCTTCATGGGTCTCTTCTTCACGCCCCTCCTCCCTCTCTCCCCTCTCTGGTCTCTCTCCCTTCTCCTCTCCCTCTCCTCCTCCGTCTCCTGGTCTCTCTCCCCTCTCTCCTCTCTGGTTCTCTCTCCTTCCTCTCCCACTCTCTGGTCTTCTCTCTCCCTCGTCCTCCTCCCTCTCCCCCCTCCTCCCCTTCTCCCTCTCCGGTCTCTCTCCCCCTCCTCCCCCTCTACAGAGACTCCCGGTGGAGGAGTTGTACATGCCCCCCATCGTCATCAAGGTGATAGACAACCGTCAGTTTGGCAGGAAGCCCGTGGTGGGCCAGTGCACCATCCGCTGCCTCGACGACTTCCGCTGTGAGCCCCAGGAGGAGCCGGAGGAGCAGGAGGAGGAGACGGGTGAGGGTGGAGGAGGGGGGAGAGAGGGGGAGGGAGGAGGAAGGAGAGAGGGGAGGTGAGGAACCAGGAAGGTCCCATTGAGATACAATATCTCTTCTTCCAGGGAGTCCTGAGACAAGATAAGATGGAAGAGTATAAGCAGAGGGCGGGACGGAGGGGGGGGGGGGGGGGGGGGGGGGGGGGGGGAGAGTTGAAGAAGAGTAAGGAGATGGACAGACAGACAGACAGATGGTGTCTTCTTCAGTGTTAAGCTAATTATCTTTTTCTAATTCTGGCACGCATGTGTCTGTCTGCGCGGGTGTGTGTGTGTGTGTGTGTGTCTGTCTGCACGGGTGTGTGTGTGTGTGTGTGTTTGTGTGTGTGCGTGCGCGGGCCTCTCAGGTGACATGGCCTTGACTCCCCGTGATGACATCCTGATTGACATCGATGACAAAGAGCCTCTCATACCTGGACAGGTGAGCAACCTATCAGCATACCTGTCAATCATCCAACTGGCCAATCACGTTGGACTGCAGTCTCTGCTTCTGTTCTCTGTGTCTAAATGAGATCCAGCTGAATGAGCCTGGAATAAAAGAACTATTGAACCAATAGTGTGTGTGTGTGTGTGTGTGTGTGTGTGTGTGTGTGTGTGTGTGTGTGTGTGTGTGTGTGTGTGTGTGTGTGTGTGTGTGTGTGTGTGTGTGTGTGTGTGTGTGTGTGTTTGTACTTACAGCGTTATATAGACTAACTATTCTGTTAGTGTATATGTGTTTTCTGAATGTGGGTTTTTAATGACAATATAACTGAAAAGGGCAAAATATGAAACATTCCATTTTCCATAAAGTACCACTAACCCAGAGAGTGTGTGTGTGTGTGTGGTGTGTGTGAAATGGGACAGTAGGGACATGTTGCTCTGGGACAATAAGTGGTCCATACGGTCCAAAGGTTACTGTGTGAAGGAATATCTCCCATGTTTATTTATGTGCATGTGTAAACAGACTACATGCCATCGTACGTGTTCGCTGGTGCCTGCACGGACCATGTGTGGACAGGGACGAATGTGTGTAGATAGAAGTGCGGGTGTGTGTGTGCGAGAGACGTGTGTATGTGTGTGTGGGGGAGATGTGTGTGTGTGTGTGCGTGTGTGTAAAGAGAGAGATCTGTGTGTGTGTGTGTGTGTGTGTGTGTGAAGAGAGAGATGTGTGTGTGTGTGTGTGTGTGTGGTACCAGCAGCATAAATAAACATGGCTGACATGATGACATGGCAACCGTCTCTGTGGTCGGTGGTTACCGTGGCGACCGCAAAGGCCTCACCGCCCGTCCATACTCGTTAAGCCTCTCCTCGGCGCTCCTCTCTCTCTCTCTCTCTCTCTCTCTCTCTCTCTCTCTCCCTCTCTCTCTCTCTCTCTTCCTCCTCTCTCTCTCTCTCTCTCTCCTCTCGCTCTCTCTTCTCTCTCTCTCTCTCTCTCTCTCTCTCTCTCTCTCTCTCTCTCTCTCTCTCTCATCTTCTCTCTCACCATCTCTCCAGCTTTCTCTCTATTTCCCTTTTGTCCCATCTCTGGCTCTCTCTCTCTCCATGTCTCTCTATAACCCTGCCTCTCTCTCTCTATCTCATTCACACTCCCACAAAATAAACTTTCTTGTTTCAAAGTTGTCCACTTTAAAATGTGTGTCAAAAGCGAACCGTAAACCTAATCCCTATGTATTAGTGCCAAAGAGGGTTTGCCCAAAAAGAAAGTGATAGTTCAGCATACATTCTAACGTTTACCGTTGTCTCTTCCTCTTTCTCTGCCCTTTTCTCTGCCCTTCCTCTCTGTCACTCTGTATCCCCCCCTCCCTTGTGTTCTAATGCTGGTGGATGAGGCATTTTGATCCCCTGCGTTGGATTATCCCTACCTGGGCATATCCCGCGTAAGACAGGTCGCTAAGCTGTTTAACTCACAAGGCTCAGAGAGGAAAGTGCTCAGTTCTTGAGCACTGTGTCTCCGGAGCTGCTGTCCTTACGCACTGAACTTCACATTGTTATTCTTTTCGACTTTCCAAAGTTGAAATGTGAAGCAGGGATCGTTGCATTGAAACGACACTCTCCCGGTGCCTCTCCTCTCTGTGCATTCACCGGACGAATGCAACACAACCAGCGACACAAATGATAAGATAAATCCATTACATTATTAGAAGCAAGGGGAGAAAGCCACACAGCCCCTTCTGCGTTCGGTTGTACAGACTCAAAGCTTGTTTTATGGATAACAGAGATTCTGCCCGTTTGAATTAGTGTTCTGTCTGTGTGTTTGTGTGTATCTACCTTCTGGGGGGGGCGGGGGACAGATGGTAAAAGGCTGTCTGGGGCCGGGGCCCTCCTCCCATCCTGGGTGAGGTCTGTGGGGCCGAGTAGGGGGGTGGAGGGTGGAGGTGTGGAGGGTGGAGGGGTAGAGGGGTGGGGGCAGGACGGATGGAACAGCTGATGAGTGGCAGGTGTCTGGTCCCTCCTCCCAGCTCCGTCGTCAGCGCTCACGAATGACTTCATCGCCGCAGCATCTCCGCTGGGCTCCCGGCCCCACGGTGCAGGCCGCGTGGGGGGGTGGGGGGTGGGGGGGGCCCCGTGCGCACTGCACCACATACAGGGGGTTCATCCTGGGTGAGCCGCACCACGGGGGGCCTGGAGGGGCCGGTTCTGTCAGTGGTCATCCATGGTCTGGGATTCCAAAGGAATCAGAGCTGAACACGAGGATCATTGACCCCGCTTCTTTTTTTCATTTTAGAGTTTTGATACAGTGACGTCAAGACGAGAGAGGGCGGTACTTTTTGATAGACTGACGACACGCACAGATTTAAAAGCATATTTACTGTGATAAAAACAATAAAACACATTTTATATATCGGGGGAACTCGAGATCGTCTCTCGGCCGGTTCCTTGTTGCAGTGACTCGGCAGGAATGGCATGAGAGGGGAATAAATCCAAACAATGTTCCATTTGCTCTGAGTGGAACAAGCCCTTTTTCTCTTTACAGCTGGCAGGCAACTTAAAAGGGCCATTAGAACGCTGGGGTAATAGAGGAGAGATAAGAGAGAGAGAAGAGCGAGGAAGAAGAGGAACACAACCCGACAAAGACGGAGGTGGGGGGGGGGGGGGCAGAGGTCTGGTGGGGGGGGGAGGGGCTCATGGCCCTTCTTCAAAGAGATATCAATTTTGCCATTAGTTCAATTTGAATAGATTTTCCTCCCCTGGTCGGCTAAGAAACAGATGCTGAGATTCCTCCGTTACGGTGCCCGAAAAAATGCAAAGCAACAAATAAAAACAGGAGAACGAGGCGGCATGG
>OLKM01000206.1:374251-376751 GCA_900291075.1 Melanogrammus aeglefinus
ATCCTAGCGATTGTTTGTGCTTGGCAATTTTTTCTATGAACATCTTTACTGCACCGACAGCCATATATTGTCTCTCTTTCTACTGACAAGTGTACTAATTGTGAGTTGCTTCGGATAAACGCTAAATACCCTAAATGTAAATGTGGTGTCCAGGATTTTGGCTTCTCTGTGGGGACGAACCCGGAGCGGTGGGAGAATCTGTGTTGTTGGCTTTCATCTGCGAAGAGGGGGCGGGGGATATTAACGCGATGCTGGAATCATCTGGAACTCATCTGGACCCCTGACCGTCAATGAAGAATTAGTATAAAGCATACTCAATTATACATTTTAATAGGATACATGATAATAGACAGGAAATAACCGGTTTTAGTAAAATTCAACTAGTGGGCCATAACTACTGCTGCGTTTTGATTGGCTGAGCTACTTATAGTTATAGTTAAGTACTTATAGTTAAGTTATAGCCTACTAGTAGCGAAAATGCCGGCTTTGTAAACAAAAACAATGGCGGCTGCTTCGCGTTTTGATGAAGTTTCTTACGATTTTATAAGCTCATTATTATTTTCTGGATATGTTTTCATGTTTTTACTGCCCTACTAGATCTCAATTTTACTAAAGCAATTATCCCTCTCGCCCTCATGGGCTATTGAGTCATAGCCCATGAGGGCTCGTGGGATAATTGTTAAATATACCCGGTTCCCCTGCCCCGGACCCTTCCGTTCCTCTGTTTTGTGTCGACATCCCCATTCACCTGTTCCTATACTTATGATTATCAATTCATTTTTAAATGTTTTAATTTATTTATTTTTCATGAAATTATTTTGCAGCGAAGAGGAGTTTAACCCAAACCCAGGTCCAATATATTTTGTCTGTGTATCGGTGGGAGATGATGCAGATGTTCCTCAAGGTCTTCTTGGCCCGTCTCCACCGGTCGGGCGGGCTCGGACAGGGTGTGGTGTGAGGACAGAGGTACTCGGCAGGAACGCCGACTTGTGTATTATTTGTGAAAATAAACTGTCTGGACAAAGATATTCAGACCGAATTTATATTAAACAGCTGCAAAAGCACGGCTTCTGTGTGCATAGAGGCGACCGCTGATGCAATGGGACCACACCACAAGTCTGACTCTGATGGTCCTCAAGAAGGAGAAGGAGGAGAAGAAGAAGAAGAAGAAGAAGAAGAAGAAGAAGAAGAAGAAGAAGAAGAAGAAGAAGAAGAAGAAGAAGAAGAAGAAGAAGAAGAAGAAGAAGAAGAAGAAGGAGAAGAAGAAGAAGAAGAAGAGAGAAGAGAGGAGAGAGGAGGAGGAGCAGGAGGAGGAGGAGGAGGAGGAGGAGAAGGAGGAGGAGAGAAGGAGAAGAAGAAGAAGAAGAAGAAGAAGAAGAAGAAGAAGAAGAAGAAGAAGAAGAAGAAGAAGAAGACAGGAAGTGAAGAGTGAGAAAATAGGAAAAATAGAGACCAACTTTCAGAGCCAAACATTCAGAGCAGAGAGATAAACCGGCAGACAAATTAAAAGCCAGAAATTCAATCGCCGTCTAGAAATCGGTTGAATTTCTGAGAAAAAAAAAGTAGTCAATACAAAGCAGCCGTGGCCCTGTGTTCATGTCTTGCCGGGTGGGAGGTGTCCTGCTAACAGGCAGGTTCATGTAGGAGGGCTCCATCCCACCAAACCCCCGGACAAACCCCAGAGCACAGGAAAAGCCCTCGCGGTGACACCGAGGGAGAAGCAGCCACTTGCTGGCACATCACAAGCAGCAGATGTGGAGGGCCGAGGAGCCTGCTGCATGAGACCGGCCATCTGGCCAAGCTAAATATTGCCTCACTGCACCCCCATTCTGTTTGCCTTTGGCACATTCCCATTGTCTGCAGTCACACATAGGTACACTCCAATCAGTGTCTGGAGGCCGGGGCAGGGGGGTTTATGGAGGTGCCATCAGGGTGATTAGTTCCACCGGTAAACAATGGCTCACCCTTGTTTTGTTTGACTCTGGGCGCTCTACAGCAGGCGTGAACGGTACACACAGAGCAGCGCTCCTCCTCCCACCGCCGCCCGGTGGTGTCTGTCTCGCTCGGCTAACGTCGCACCACCAGACAAACATGGCAAACAGAAAGGGCCGCAGCGCATCGCAGGGCGGGGAATCAAAGGGCTGTTGTGTTTGCAGACGGGCCCAAAGCACCGCCTGGCCGCGTCCAAAATTCCTTCCCTTCAAAAAAACGTGACGGTATTTCTCAAGGCATAACATTGCTACTCTGGGCGGCAGGCAGCCACCTGTATGACGCAAAGCGGGAAGAGAAATGATGGATGGATTCTTGGCGGAAACGTTATATTGTCGTTTCGGCCAATGAAACATAACACATTGTTCCTCTTTCTTCTGACAAATGTGCTTTCACTTTGGATAAAGGCGTCTGCTATATGTAAACGTAAACGTTTCCAATAAATGTGAACATTATCTTGAGGAATTTTTAATTTGGTGGAACCTTCCCCTCTCCGAAAGGAACGCACCGA
>OLKM01000206.1:381751-384251 GCA_900291075.1 Melanogrammus aeglefinus
TCTCTCTCTCTCTCTCTCTCTCTCTCTCTCTTTATTTCTCTCTCTATCTCTCTCTCTCTCAGCTCCTTCTTCCATGCACACAGATAGTGTGGTAGAGGTGGTTGTGGTGGTTGGGGGGACTGGGAGCACCTGTACTGCTTGCCAAGTGTGAGGCAAGCCAAAGCCAGACAAAAACACCTTTCTTTCAACAGGGGCAAACCAGATCAAAGCTCATTGAGGACAGAGCATTTTATGTCTTCTGCAGCGATTGACGTTCTTGGGTTACACAAGTTGTGTACTTTGTACTTCTGGAGCAAATTCTTAAGTTGAGAGCTTACTAAATATAGCCTATGTTGTTGTTGTTGTTGATGTTGTTGTTGTTGTTGTTGTTGTTGTTGTTGTTGTTGTTGTTGTTGTTGTTGTTGTTGTTGTTGTTGTCGGTACAACATTGGATATAAACTGGTTACGTTTCCTTCTTAAGGAAGTTTTATGGATGCAGACTTATCCTAAAAGCGTGTAGCCAGCAGAACTATGCTCTCTGGTCGTAACAAATTGAATCGGACAAATGTGTGGTATTTCATACTACAACAAGTGAGTCAAAATCTGCGCTTTGAAAGTCTCACTGTCTCCCGGGAAAAGCCAAGGAAATGAAGGAATGATACAGAAGAATCGGAGTGAACTTCAAGCAAACAGACATTTTATATATTAGAGAAACTGTCACTGCCTTGTAACATTGAACGTCTAGCACCTAACAATTGATCATGTTACAGACATTGTCTCTGAACAATCCAATCAGAGGGGAATGTTCCATGGATGATATAGATGTAGATCGCGTACTGATGTAATAAAATAAACATTAGCATTAATCAAATGAGACTGAACCACCAGTTGCTCTCTGTTGTTAGCAGAGGAGGTGAGAGAGAGACACATTCACCTAAACATGCTTAGCAAAAGATTGATTGCACAAGATAAATCAAATATATTATTAGATTGTTACTAAGGGACTTTTGGCCTCACTGACAACAACACTTCACTGTGTTTTGGGATAGCACACACAGACATGCAAACGTGTCCACCCACACACACACACACATACACAGGCAACACTTTGATCAGGGTACAACAAGTCCCGCCCCCCCCCTATCAGTCATTGGTTGACAGAAGCAGTGCGTCGTCTCGTCAGTGTTGAGAGAGGAGACTTCCAGATGGTGTATTAGACACTCTCTGGTCTGTGACCGAGACAAAGCACTCATTAACCTGGTCAAACTGTGTCTGGCCAAGTGTGTCACCATCCAACTTCCTGACAGGAAGTTTCAGCAAGAAACTGTGTTTTGATGGGGGTGTGTTATATGTGCACGCTTGTGTGTGAGCGTGTGTGTGTATAGGTGTATGTGTATGTGTATGTGTGTTTGTGTGAATTTTGTGTCTATATTTGTGTATTTAATGTCTGTATGCATTTGTGTGTGTGTCTGTGTCTCTCTCTATATATATATGTGTGTGTGTGTGTGTCTGTGTATGTCTATGTGAGATTTTGTGTGTTTAGTGCGGTCAGCCTTTTGAAAATCGACCCCACATTATTGCTTTGTGTTGAATGCTCATTTTTCTAAGAATCGTTTGCTCCATTTTGAATGAACAAATATGACCGATGATCTCAAACACGTTGGGCAACCGCTCCCGGCCGGTTCCTGGAAGACGTGCATTATATGATATGATTAATCTGGTTGGTTATCATGCATGCAGGTCAATTCATGTCCGTCCTGGTGTGTGTGAATGAGTGTGTGTGTGTGTGTGTGTGTGTGTGAATGAGTGTGTGTGTGTGTGTGTGTGTGTGTGTGTGTGTGTGTGTGTGTGTGTGTGTGTGTGTGTGTGTGTGTGTGTGTGTGTGTGTGTGTGTGTGTGTGTGTGTGTGTGTGTGTGTGTGTGTGTGTGTGTGTGTGTGTGTGTGTGTGTGTGTGTGTGCGCGTGTGTATGGGCACTGTATCGTGGAATGCACAATAATACACAATAAACACAGCCCCACACTCACACACACACACAGCAACACACACTCACTTCGACAAATCCGACAAACATTCACACACTCAAACCAACACACACAAATGCATACGCGTGCACAACAGTGACACACACTGACACACCCCATCACATACACACATACACAGACGCATCCTAAATCACACATTCACACACTCAGGCAGTCCCACACACACGCACACACACCCACCCCAAAACACACTCACACACCAACACACACACACACACCCCATGCCTGCTGAACGGCTCCGTGAGCAGGCCTGCTGGTGTATGAAATGAGGGGAGGCCCTCCTGAGCGGCCCACCCCAGCGAGCCCCCCGCCCATTGACCCCCCCCCTCCCGCCACCACTACAGCGGGTCCGGCCGTGACTCAAATCCAGTGGAGAGAACAGGAAGTGTGTTAAACCGCGATGTTACAAGGCCACGTTAGTGCCAGCAGAGCCCCCCTCCCCCCACAACCCCCCCACTCCGCCCCTGTTTATTATCA
>OLKM01000206.1:386751-389761 GCA_900291075.1 Melanogrammus aeglefinus
TGTGTGCGTGTGTGTGTGTGTGTGACTGGTCGTGACTCACACTAAAACAAACATTTCCATCTTATTTCATGGGAAAGATAGCAGTAGTCAGGAGACTATGAATTATTATTTTATTTCCTTCCTGATTAGAGTCATAATTATTGTGTCATTCTTCAGTTCTTATCAGTTTGTGTTGCCGTGGCACCATAGGATTCAAGACATATCCATGCAATGACTTGAAATAACTTTGAACATAACAACCGTTCGAAGGATATAGGATAGCATTTGCAAAAACAAAACTCGGAGCAGAAATATCAAAGATACATTTTCTTCTCAGCCTTAAGTAACCGGAATCTGTGTACAGAGGTAACCACACCAAAACGCACAATCCAGACACAAGAGAGAAAAAGCTTCATTGGAAGGCAGGATGTTAATAATCGGAAAACCAGATAATTAGCTGGCTGTTTATATTAGAACCAGCGTAAAGTTCTCCAGTCATACTATTTAGCAAATAAAACCCACACAAAAATATGTGCATGATGAGGCTAAACCAAGTGTTTTCCAGATGATATCTGATGATGACTGGAATCCTTTTGAAGAATTTTGATTTTGTACAGTTCCACGAGTTAAATAGTATGCAACACAATATAATTTAATTAAGCTGAAATTCCCTAAAACAGTGCACTTTTTTCTCTTAAATAAAAACAGCAATACAAAAAGTAACAAAATATAATAAATAAATTGGCTTTCTACTAGTGATGACAAGAGAGCAATGGAAACAGCTGGTTTTGGATTAAGACACAAATTTAATCGCGGTTTCTACTAATACAAAAATAAACATAAAATAAAGTTTTACGGAAACGTAAGCAACCGCATCGGACCTGCTTCAACAGAAGGCCATATTGGAATCGGATCCGTGAGCCCAGGAATGCGCAGGGAACACACGTCCAATCAGACGCCACGGAACATTACCCATAATCCTCTCCACAAATAAATGCATGTGATACCATAACAACGCTCTGCCGACACTTAAAGGGGTGAGTGTGCAACGCATCTGTAGCAACACACCATAATTACTAAGAGCCAGGCCTGAGTTAGTTTAGAAGACCCAGTAAGCAGATGCACACGCGCACGCACACACACACACACACACACACACACACACACACACACACACACACACACACACACACACACACACACACACACACACACACACACACACACACACACACACACACACACACACACACACACACACACACACACACACACACACACACACACACACACACACAGGAAGTGCAGTCCTCCCTCTCTACCCTCTTCACATGGTCCCACACTGATATTTAACAAAACATTAATCTTCTTGCCAGTGGCTCCAAAGAACACTGGTGATGTAGCTTCTCAGCATAGTCTCGAGTAATAGTAATCTCATTGTTCTGCCCTTTTATTTATGCCCTGGCTCTGCCCAGCAGATGAGGTAAGTCTGCCCCCCCCTTCCCCCATGTTATTATTCAGAAGTGGTGATACATAAAGCCAGATTACACAAATGTCTCTCTGTTTCACTGCGCCGCTACCTCACACATCCCACGCCAGCGCCTTAATGTGACACCCCCCCCCCCCCCCCCCACTCGTCTCCCCTGCTCCCCCCCACCCCCCCCCCCCCCCCCCCCTCCGCTGGCTTTCAATAGCACATTTCCCCTTTCTCCCCTCTCTTTTCTACATCACCCGCCGCATTTGCATGTGAATGGCTTGTATATCTTCTTTTATATGATGCACCGACAACACTGGCCCTGGACAGAGAGGGGGAGGGGGGAGATCAAGAGAGGGAGGGAAGGAGAGAGAAGGGGCGGAGGGAGGGAGAGCGGCAGGGAGGGAGCAAGAGCTGGAGGGAAAGGAAGGGAGGGAGGGAGGGAGAGGGAGGGAGGAGGGAGGGAGGGAGGGAGGGAGGGAGGGGAGGAGGAGGAGGGAGGGAGGGAGGGAAGCAAGAGCTGGAGGAAAAGGAGGGAGGAGGGGAGGAAGGGAGGGAGAAAGGTATTGAGGGAGGGAGAGGGATGGAATGAGGGAGACAGAGAGAGAGAGAGAAGAGAGAGAGAGAGAGAAGAGAGAGAGAGAGAGAGAGAGAGAGAGAGAGAGAGAGAGAGAGGAGAAGAGAGAGAGAGAGAGAGAGAAGAGAGAGAGAGGAGAGAGAGAGAGAGAGTGAAGGGAGATGGGGGAGTGAGCTCCAAACCCCCTGCCAAAAATAAAAGTTCCTCTTGCCCTCCCCCGGACTGGTGTTCCAGCATTTTCTTTAACATGAGTGTGGGGGTGGGGGGGGGGGTGGGGGGGTGGGGGGGCAGTACAGGTTTTATGATATGGGGACAAGTCCTTTTGGGGCCTCCTGTGGGACGAGCCCTGTGTCTGTCCATGTTACTGGGGCGATAATCCCGCTGGAATTCCTGCCAAGCACTTCTGCTGACATTTTCAATTATCGCCGGGCCGGGGCCTGGTAAACGGTATTCATCAGCCCCCCCCCTCCCTTCCCCCCCAGCTGAATCATATTTGTGAATCAGCGTCAGCCACCGGGGGTCCTAGTGGTGGTCTATGGTGTTCTGTGGTGGTCCGTTAGCTGGGATCAGACCAGTTGTCGGGACCAGGCTGACTTCTCCCCCCCCCACCCACACGCCCGCCTGCCACTGTTGACATATTTATACGTATGAGCAAATAAACACACATGTGCGCACACACACACACAGACGCACACATTACCTGTAGACAAATTGGTGGTTTAACACAGGCATACACACGTGGTGGGATATATAGACACACACACGCGCACACACTCAAACACACAGACACACACACATGTAAACAAGACACATGTGATGGGTCAGGGAGAAATATACACTCACACATATATACACAGACACACACGCTCACACATACATGACACACGTGATGGGTCACGGAGATAGAGTTTATTTATACACACACACACGCACACGCCCACACAGTCGCCCTCAAACAACACTCACACACACACACACAC
>OLKM01000206.1:389771-392271 GCA_900291075.1 Melanogrammus aeglefinus
ACAGACACACACACATGTAAACAAGACACATGTGATGGGTCAGGGAGAAATATACACTCACACATATATACACAGACACACACGCTCACACATACATGACACACGTGATGGGTCACGGAGATAGAGTTTATTTATACACACACACACACACACGCCCACACAGTCGCCCTCAAACAACACTCACACACACACACACACACACACACACACACACACACACACACACACACACACACACACACACACACACACACACACACACACACACACACACACACACACACACACACACACAATCCTACACACAATCACACACACAGCTTCTGTAACCCTGACATGTAATTTACGACGTTGGAGTCGCCCGGGCCCCCTGTTCAAAGAGAGAACATATTAGTGGCCCCTGGAAGACAAACAGAGCAGGTTTGACCCCGCTGACACCCCGTACACCGTTTCAGACTGCCTCCCCCCCCCCCCCCAATGACCCAGTCCGTTTACACAGTCTGTGAGACCCCCGGGCTCGGGTTACAGACCTCCATCCCTGCGATAACTCAGACATGGCCCGCCAGAAGTGGTACTGTTTACAATACTTTGAAGGCGGGTCCACTTCAAAGTAACGGACAGATTGATGGACGAATACGATTCGGTTTTCATAAGCGAGCGGGTTTACCACCGCGGCCCCCTGGGGAGAGCGATGTGTAGCCCCTCAGAGAGATAAGACGCGCTAAAACAAGCAGGCGAGGGAGAACATGCACTCAAAACATCTTTATTTTTCCCACTCCATTACACACACACGCAAACACACAGTCCCACGCCACGACCCTCCCAGACACAACACAAGAGGGACACACACAAACACAGACACACGCACTCACACACAATCACACAGACACACACACACACACACACACACACACACACACACACACACACACACACACACACACACACACACACACACACAACACAACACACACTCACACACACACACACACACACACACACACACACACACACACACAGGCACCACACGTGATGGGTCACGAAGATAAAAAAAACGCAAACACACGCACACACAAACACACGACACACACACAAACCCACCCAGACACAACAGAAGAGGACCCACAGTCTGCCTCAGGAGGGAGGGACACACACACACACACACACACACACACACACACACACACACACACACACACACACACACACACACACACACACACACACACCCACACACACACACACACACACACACACACACACACACATACACAGACACGCAACACACGTTAATGGGTCACGATGATACATACACTCAAACACACCCACACACACACAAGCACAAACACACACAAACAAACCCACCCAGACACGACCAGAAGACATCCCACAGTCTGCCTCAGGGGGGGGGCGGGGGATGACACGCACTAAACAGAGCGGATCACAACACATCCAGGACCCCCTGATAACAGGGACTCCCTCCCCCCACTTGGAGCTCCAGCGGTGGGTGCGTTCGCTGCGTCCTCTAAGCAGCCCTGATGGACGAATGGGGCTGGGGATGGTGGTTCCCCCCCGGTCCCGCCTCCACATCCCCCCCAGTCACCCCAGGACCGGTCCCGGGGCTCCACAACACGGCTGAACCCCCGCAAGAGCAGCTGTTGCCGTGCTCTCCCTGTGCCCCCCTTGCCCCTCATGACATCACGACGTCATGGTTCCCAGCAGCCCCTCCTCCGGCTCCGTCTGCATGCTGGATGGGCCGTGTTATGACATGTTTAATTGAGGGTTGTCAGGCCATAACATTTTTGTAAATATTAGACTTGCCAAGAGAGCCGGTTACAGGAAACGGCTCTAATGTCTGCGCCCCTCGCAGCAGCACATTGTGTGTCTTTGTAAGTGGATCTCAACAAGGTATTTTGATACTGGGCTTTGTTTCAGCCCGACTCGGCTGGGCACTTCAGACTCTAATCTGATTCAACATGAGGAGTTGTATTTGCATGATGAAGACACATCAGGAATTTACACCCTTTTTAAAAATCTGTAGTGGATGTCGTGTGCAGTGTGCACTGTGTGTGTGTCTTTTTCTGTGTGTGTGTATGTATGTGGGTGTGTGTGTTTGCGTTCATGTGCGTTTCTGTGTGGGTGGGTTTGTAAGCATGTGTGTGTATGTGGGTGTGTGTGGCCGGGTGCGGGCATGTGCATGTGTGTCTGGGTGGGTGTGGGTGTGTGTGGGTGCGTGCACACTTGTTTTGGTAGAGAGGCTTCCAGTAATCGAGAGTTACTCACCTGTAGAGCAGGCATTGACTCAGCGCGACATCACCAGCTAACCCAGGCTAGCCACTTATAGCAGCACGCCACCAGCCAGCCAGACATACCCAGACATCCGTCAGAGGCTGAGTTTGATTATTAGTCGTACAGTAGTACAGTCATCGTTTTGCTATGGTTTGCTAAGCATTTTGGGATATTTGTGTACTTGTGAAACGTGATAAAATTTTAAACTACC
>OLKM01000206.1:404771-428367 GCA_900291075.1 Melanogrammus aeglefinus
GGCAGGAGATGAAGGACAAGGAGAAGGAGGAGGACGAGGAGAAGAAGGAGAAAAAGAAGAAAAAAGATAAGCTGGAGCTAAGCTGAAGGGCTTTAAAGTAAGCTTAACATTTACACCATATGGATGCTTTATTAAAGAGTAATGATGTCTCTCTCTCTCTCTCTCTCTCTCTCTCTCTCTCTCTCTCTCTCTCTCTCTCTCTCTCTCTCTCTCTCTCTCTCTCTCTCTCTCTCTCTCTCTCTCTCTCTCTCTCTCTCTCTCTCTCTCTTCTCTCTCTCTCTCTCTCTCTCTCTCTCTCTCTCTCTCTCTCTCTCTCTCTCTCTCTCTCTCTCTCTCTCTCTCTCTCTCTCTCTCTCTCTCTCTCTCTCTCTCTCTCTGTATATAGGAGAGATGGTTACACATAAGACCCAACAGTCTTATGTGTAACCAGATGATTAAAGAGTCTTAAGAGGGGATTTATGGAGTCTGCAAAGAGGAATGCATCGTTCTTTCTTTAATGTGAAGAATAATAAAACCCATTGTTATCGTACACTACTGTATCTAGCCCGTCATGCTGCTTAATGCGGGAAACAAACTGGTGCACTCAAATACAAAGATTTCCAAAAGCCAAACTGAACCCTTGATAACTACATGGGATCAATATGTTTTTACATGTTAATCTAATAATATCATTTGCATTACAACAAAGCCCACTGAACATATAATGCGCATACAAAAATCAATCGTAAAGCCAATTCAAGGGTTATCACAAATTACAAAACGCTGATCAATTTCTCCACTAATTTCATTTCTTTGCAAATGAGAACCATCTGATTCATTGTGCGATGGGAGCCAAACGCTTATTGATTCAAGCTATTGCGTATTAGTAGTGAATAATCAATGGAGTTCTGTGCTTATTATGCCGGAATGAGATGGGCTGGGCTCCTCTGTTTGTCAGCCAATGGCTGTTAATCTCATAATTGCTCTTGTCATGTCTTGTACTAATAGAAGCATATTGTTATTGACAGCGGCTCAGATTTCAGTGGCTGGCATCGATTATGCGAAGGCGTGAATGCTTGCTTTATACTTGTCCCGCGATAAACTAAGGCTAATTGTACAAACTTTATTGGCAATTCAAAACCGTGCAGCCCCGATGAATGCGGTAACGCGCTTCATAAATTACATAAATATCTTTATAACGTTTTTTTCCCGTTTAACCCTGGTCATTTGAATCATGTAATGGAATATAGCCAAACACACTTTGAGTCCGAGCATGAATAAAGGGATAGATAGATAATACAATGCATGGGTCACTTCAGACTCTTTTCCTGTAGGGAAGTTAACTGCACAAAGGATCATTTGCAAATGAATGCCACCGTGGTTGTGGACTATCTGTAGCCATGGTCTACAAGTCTGAGACACTATAGGACATGGCAGAACGTGGGAGGGAAACCTAAATTAATTTGTAATCCTCAGCATTTATCACCCCCCCCCCCCCCCCCCCACCCCAACCCCGGGCCCCCCGTGGAGCCCCAAATCAAATGAGGTCTCTTCCTCCGTTTCACCAGACAAAGGTGTCTCCTAAAGCCTGTGAGGTCCCAGTCTGGCTGGGTCGGGTCCGTTGACTGCAGCCCACCTCCCTTTGGAATGAGCTGCTTTGCACCCCCACACCCCCAAATACCACCCCCTACCCCACCCCCAACACCAGCCCCAATACCACCCCCAACCCCGCCCCCAACACCACCCCCACCGCAGCCTCCACCACCGATTTTATTTCTCATGCACAGGATTTTTTGTAGTCCTCTTTTCATGAGTGTCAGGGCCTATCGTCGGGCCTTTCCCCTTCCAATAGAGCCTTCCTGCTGACGATGGTGACCTGCCACCGGGGAAACCAAGGACCTGCCATGCACTGAGTGTCAGCCATTAAATATGATTTCGTCCCTGAATGGCGCGCAAACACATTCAACCGCCGAGGCTCATTAAGCCTGCATAATCTCTCTTTTCTTAGCCATGACAATGATTTGAGCTGGGAAAACGCAATGGTTTTTGGGGAGCTCAGCCATTGATTCAACTCGCATTCAAAGTAATAAATCAAGTCCAACTTCACATTCTGGGCCCATTTGCCTAATTCAGTGCCTCTCACCATACTGGTCAATTAGTTTAGAGGGAAATATATTCAACACACCAAGCGATCCACTGACTAGGCGTAATAAATCCCATGGCTTGGAGACTGTCCAAAATAACCTTTTGCTGTTTTTCTGCCCTTTTGCTCACTCTGCAGAGGTAGTGTGAAAATGACCTTTGCTGACGGAAAAAAAACAAAACTGTTTCAAATTAACACTTTGTGTCAGTGGGGCTCAAGTATCAAGTGTGGTATAACTTGTTCATGATACATCATACATTTCAACATGCCATTTCAAAGACTCTCTTCTGTGTTCCTATGAAAGTGGCAGTTGCTAAGATGTCTCTGTGCAAGCATAGATTAGCATCGAACGAGTACTAAGAAGCCAGGACATAGCCCAAATTCTCCCTAGGACCTAGCCTAACGGCTACCAAGGACCTATGTTGTGTCTGAAATCGTGCACTTACGTAAGTGCACTGACATTGAGTGTACTTCATTATCCCTACAGTTTCTTATAGGCGCAGTGCTCTCATTTCTACGGTGCACTGTCAAAACAGCCTTCGCTCACCTACCGGAAATGAGTTTGCAGTTTGACGGTTCTTCTTCTGTGGTATTTTTTTTCTGCTTGATCATTTCCATAATTCGCATAATTCATAAATCATTTTAATAGCTATCAATTTAAATTACCATCGATCAATTTCTATCGATTTTATCTGTATTTATTTTAGCGCTGTATAGTACTAATCAACTCAAACGGTAAATATTTTGATTGGTTTTTTTCAACTGTTACAATGTCCTCTATTTTCAGATTTGTAGTCAAGATGGCGGCCGTTGAGGGTGGAAAGTGTCCATCGGTCCACACTCAAGTTTTAGATCGTTTTGAGTGGGCCACCGAGGTATTTCCAGTGCACTGCGTTTTGGCACACTCTCCGTTCTTGCACAAAGTGCACTCAAAAAAGTAAGTGTAAGTATAGAAGTGAGCGATTTTCAGACACAGCACTAGTCTAACTCCTAAAAAGGACCTAACCCAACTGCTCCCAAGGACCTAGCCCAACTGCTAACAAGGACCTAGCCCAGCTAACCAGGACGTAGCACAACCGGTCTCAAGGTATGAACGATTGCCCTGCTTAAGAGGAGGAGAAGTGGACACAGAGCTGCAGGGAGAACTCTCTGGACGGGCCCATTGTAATCTGCATTACACACATTAAAGGCAGGAACACGAGGTCAAAGTCCTTAAGAGCCGGCCGGGCGCAGTGCTGTCTGGATAACATGCCATCAGTCCAGGACATTGTCGTGTCCGCTCTCTAAAAGTGGTTCTACTATAAGCCATCCAATTGTGTTTGTTATGGCTTATCGATTCATAGGGATTGTACTGATATTTATGGAATATTTGAAATAGGACATATTTGTAGGTTTATGGTAAAGCAGCAATAATAATGCTGTATTTCTTATATTTGTCATCGTCGTCAACAACATGTGATATTGTGTGTGAGTTGTTCCAGGGTCAAATTTGGCTGGATTAAGTGGATTGGCTTCCTGGAAGGTGTGAAGGGGATCTTCATCAGACATCCGTCTGTCCTACAAGCTTATCTTCTGGGTCTTCCTTGAAAATAATCTCATACATTGACTGGGACAAATGTAATGCTCTTACTGGATGTCCTCTGTTCCAAGGGGCCATCGACAGTTCAAACAGCAACACATACCCCACCAGGCAAAGCATTGAGGCGTCTGAGAACGCATCAGGCGGAATTAACATGCGCGATTTCAACCGGGAATATGAATTATTCATCGCGGCATTTAAGTGACCGAAAATGGGAATTAATCCCATTAACCTCTCTGATGGGAAGAATCAAAGCATATGTTCTGATGAGTGTTTGCCAGGACCTGAATTTAGTGCTATTGAGAGCAGATTTTCCCAGGCGGGAGCCAGCAGACAGATTGAGTTCCGCGTCGCACGGAGCTTATATAGATCCTGGCCGTCAGGGGGAGAGTGTGTGGAGGGATGACAGAGAGCTCTATGGAGGCGTCCATCTCCCCGGCCGCCCACCGCCCCGGCCCGGCCCGGCCCAGCCCCGCCCCGGCCCGGCCTCGGCCCGGCCTCGGGACGGCATCTCCACGCTGCTGATGAATGCAGACACGGTGCTCCCATTGCAACGCACACACAAACAGGCATGGACACAGACACATATGCAGACGCAAAACTAAACTAAACGCGTGTGCAGTCACAACATAAACGCACACACACAAAGTAACAGTTATTCTTGTGGGCATTTAGACATTCACGCCCTTTAATAAACACACACACAACACACACACATAAATACACATACGCACACACACCCATAAACTCTCCCACTCACTCACACAACACTAACTCATGCCTACATCATGTTCACACACACACACACACACACACACACACACACACACACACACACACACACACACACACACACACACACACACACACACACACACACAAACTCTCCCTCACACACTCAAACACACACACAGACTCTCACACTGACACGACACACACACACACACACACACACACACACACACACACACACACACACACACACACACACACACACACACACACACACACACACACACACACACACTCACAGCTACATGATATCCAACAACACAACATAAAATGTGATGGAGCGCCCTGCCCCCCAGCACCGCTGGGGGCCCGTGAAGATGCAGCGCCGCGCGGCCGCGTCGTGATTTATCTCCGTGAGCGTGAGGAGCTAAGCGTGCCATTACAAACACAGGTGTGGGGGGGCCTCCCAGCCCACCGGGGTGATCGATAACGTCACTCTCTGACGCGCTCCGGTCTGAGGCGGCCATCGACGACCGTTACAGACATAGGCGTCGATTACGCCGGGGACGCCGGGGACACGTCCCCACCAGATTTCGTAAAGCTTCATTTTGTCCCCACCACTTGTAAAAAAAAATAAAATAAAAAAAAATAAAATTCCAGTTGAATTAGTATGGATTATTACACGGGTCTTCTCAATGCCGTGAAACGTTCCGTTCCATTGCATGGGCATTGAAAACAAAGGACTTTTTGCCTATAATGACGTCTTTGATATCACTACTCAAGTAGTCCGGTAACTTTTCAACCCCAGCGTCTTCGGTTGCTTAGCGACGTCAACGTCTTTGGCGAACTATTTCTCTGCTGATCAACACTACGAATGCTGGTAACAAATAAATTGTAAAAAGACACCATGTGAAGTATTTTTTTCGTTTTGGCACGTAGCCGTGTAATAAACGGGATAATGTATAGAACGTTGCCGGTCATTATCGAAATTAAGCCCCTTCAGTGGGCAGCAAGAAAGACACGTTCGCTGCGCGTCGGGGTCCTGTTCGCCCTGTCGGGGCTTATTCTCCCGATAATGACCGGCATTCTACATTATCCCTTACTTATTACACGGCTCTTCTCAATGCTGTAGACTGCTCCATTCACTTGCATGGACCTTCCTAAAGTTCAGCTGCCAATTATTTTTTGTTTATTACACGGCTTCTCAATACAGTTGAACGCTCACATCCACCATATTGACCGCTGTCGGAAAAAGGAAAGTGTTTTTTTTGCCTCTGATTCACGTCATCTGTATCCCTCCGCAGTCCGGTGACTCATCACCTCCAGCGCGTTCGGTTGGAAAGCGACGTCAACGACTTTGGCGAACTATTTCTCTACTGATCAACGCTACGAATGATAACAAATACATTGGAAAAATACACACTTTGTGAAGTTATTTTTTCGATTTGGCAAGTAGGCATTACTAATAATACCAATACTCTTTGACTGGGATGATGAGGCATCAGACAATCAAGTAATTTTAGCCTAATACATAGGTAAAAAGCATAAGAGCAGGTTGCCAAGGACAGTATCAGAACGATAACCTGTTGAACTAAATGGATGTGGTAGGCTACACCACGGGATGCATCTGCAGACCACCGCCACATAAATAGGTAAGGTAAGTTAAACACGCAGTCAATTTCTTTTCCTAGCTCCTCTTGTTTATGTTGTTAGCTTAGCCATATCATGTCACGTTGTTGTCAACATTGGATAGGCCTACATGGAGCAGAACATAGTGGGTCATATGTCCGATGCTTTTTGGAAACGTTTTCTTCATAAAACCTGCCAGACAGATTTTGTATACATTTTATTCCTTAGTAATTAGGGTATGCCGTCTTTCAGAACCTTTCATTACCAGCGGCACTAAAGAGAGAAAAAAGAGTGCATCCTCATTGTACCCAGCACTTCTGAAAATGTACTTCCGAATGCGTCTCTGTCCCCAGCACATTTCAAACCAAACTGACGCCCATGGTTACAGAAGCTCTGCTCTATCAAGGGCCCGCCTCACCACGGCAACTGGTCTAAAGTGGTGCACATGCGCACACACACACACATGAAAACACACACGCACGCACCCAGATACACACAAAGGCATGCATACACACATAAAGGCATGCAAACGTATGCACACAAACACACGCAAAAACCTGCAGAAACACAAACACACACACACACACACACACACACACACACACACACACACACACACACACACACACACACACACACACACACACACACACACGCACACAAACACAGAAACACACACATACAAGTATTCAACTCTACACAATTGCGCGCACACACACAAACACACACGTACAGATACGTGTGCACACAAGACACATTAAGCGTCCAGACAAACAGGAAAGGACTATTGTTTACGGGCTCTCCTATATAACGGCAGCAGGCTAATGGTGATTATGCAGGTGAGAATGCACTGTAAATGGCAACGGCTTTGATTGATACTTGCACTTAAAACAATTATAGGTTTAAAAAACTTGGCAGAAGAGACAAAAGTTCAAGCGACTTTTTAACCGACTCTCTTGGCCGGCCGGCCGAGCGACGCGGGAAGGTGATTTGTTGGTGTTTGTTGAGTGCGCTCCCAAAGGGTGTGGGGTGCGACACTAGCAACAAACAAGGACTAATGCACTGGTTCCAAATGAATACTGGAGCACCACCTGAACGACCGGGCTGGGGGTCTCTGCCCGCCTGCCTTCATGGCTGTCGCCCAACGGTGAAATATACGGGGAAATCCTGTCCAGAAATAATGAAACCTCTGTTGAATCTGTGATCTGATCTAAAATTACATCAGACCATATAGTAAGTAATCAAATTGATCAACTTGTGTTAAACCCGGGGTTATTGATTTAACTATCTTTGAAAAATACATGCAGCATCATTCTTTTATTTACAGAGAATACAAATGTACATAAGCAATCTTCCCTTTATTACAACTTTCACAATTATTATATACAATTTTTTTATTGGTTAACTCCAGGAAAAAGGTTGGAAATGGAAACCACGATTCCCAGCATTGTTTCAACCTAGGCCTCGCCATGTGGATGATTTCCATCTAATTCAATCCATTCTAACAGAAGGTCTCAGTAACTGTGCTAAAACAAAGGCAAGGAGAATATCAGGAGGTCTGGGGAGACACGGACAAAGCTGCCTTCCAAACTTTCCCTGTCGCTGAGAATAGCATTCTGGGTGACATTTTAGTCAAGTCCCAAACAAAAAAAAACGCTATTGGGAGCAAATCCAGTGGAATTACAAGCCTGTCTTTATCTGGAGGCAAAGCATTTGCATACGGCTAAACAACAGCGAGGGGATGTATAGATTCAAGATGGCGTGCCTACCCAGAAGCATTGCGGAGACGAAGAATAGTCTGAGAGTAAGTCTGACAAGGAGCGCATTTTTTATTTTCTCCCCTCGATTTTCTTGCTCTTTCTTGCGCCTGTGTCTCTAATGGCGTCCTTCTCGTCTCGTGAATGTGACTGCCATGAAAATTACTATTAATCTGTTTCCCAAAAGAATTCCTCAAGCCCGCGGGCCTGACAGCAGCAGTGCAAAGGGTGGTTGTGTGGTCAACAAACAATTTCCCTGGGCTTCAGTGCATTTCAAAGGGACTTCTTTCTCACATCCCCGATCATGTGAAAAAATGTCCTTGTCAAAGGTTCTCGCCTTTTCTTCTCATACAAAGATGTCAGATGGAGGGAGTTAGAATTTCCAAACATGTTAATCCGCAAGAGCATAAACTCAGCCCACTTTACTTCTTCAATGCTTTATTCAGCTGCCTGGAACTTCCTGTGCTTAAGAAACACAAATGTGTCTTTGAATTAAAATTCAATATGAGGGGGGGAAATGAGTGCGGGGCTGGGAACTTGCTCCGATTAATTTAAGGAAGTTGCACAGCATGATTAATTAATTCCACATTTCTCAATGCCAGTATTGTTTCAGCAAAATAAAGGTACCAAATATGTAAAATCGAATGAAACAAAAAATACACAATTTCAGATTACTTTATTGGACTCTCATGAATTCATGAACAAATGTTTTATCGCTCTTTTAAACCGAAATACAGTATGTCAGCGAGTTATCTATCCAAAATTAAATCCAACAAGATTTCTTTGAATTCTGGATAAGGAATCTAATTGGTTCAGAGGGGGCCAATCAGAATGAGGGCTGAGGGGTAGGAGGCGGGTCAAACAAAAAGAGGCGGGTTCTAGACCGGATGGAAGAGTTATGGATTCCGCTTCCTCTCCAGGCCCTCCCAATAAGCCCCCCCCTCTCCCTCCACCTCGGCCACCACAACCCTCCCCTCCTTCCGTCCCTCCCTTCCTCCACCTCCCCCACCTCTCCCCCACACTTCCCCCCCAGAGGTAAGAGGAGGGGGGCGGTCCCGCTCAGAGTCCAGTGACACCCTTCCGACCAGCCTGTCCCATTATCACCGTCCTGCCGACCCTCCTCCAAACCCTCCAGCCTCTCATCACCACCTAACCCTTTCCTGTCATCACATGCACCCCCCCCCTCCCACCCCAACTCAACCACCAACTCCCCCCCCCCCCTCCCCCACCCCATCCCGTCACGGCCCAGCCTGATAGATGAGGCCACTTTTGATAATGGCATCAGGAACCGGGGACTTTGCCTTGTCATTAGATGGTATCAGAGCTGTTTTATTACAGTCGTGGTCGTGGGTGACCCCTCTCCCACCCCCCCACCCCCCCAGGCAACCAGGTGGGGGCGGGGGGGGCTGCAGATAATGAATCTCCTAACACAGGGGGTGGGGGACACTCTAATATACCTGGCTGCCTCGATAGATCCATCACGCGTGCGTCAAAGTTCGATAACCCCCCCCGCCCCCACGCTTGGAGATAGGATGAACTCTATACTGTCCTGGTGGTGGTGTTGGTGTAGTACATACACATGCATGTGTAGGTGGGGCTGGTGCACGTTACACATAATCTGTGCGTAGCATTTTCTCTCTGGGTATGGGATGTTATAATTCAATCCAATAAAAGATGACATATTGAAAAGTATGACGAATAAATAAAGTCTGAATGTATGGTACTGTGTATTGTAATCCACTCGGTATCTATGTTGGTAGTTTAGATCAAGTGGTGATGGGAAACGGAGCACTTTGATGATGGAGGGTTAAAAGCGTGTCATGACCACTGATATTGCTGTGGATTCAGGGTTGAGGTCTCAGTTTTCCTTTTGGTGATGTTCAAACCCATTCAATATCCTCTGATTCTGTCAACAGTATCATTATTCTAATGTTAGCATAAGAATGGACAATTTGACATACATCAACTCCTACACAAAATATTAGAAATATATACCTGCTGTATACCTGCTCACATTCAATAGTCTGACTAACGCTCTACAAACTATTAATATGCTACCAAACAAAATATATCCCATAAAACAATTACAATAATTTCATTATTAAAACTATTACACACGGCTGATAGCAGTTTTCCTTCTGTTTACACCACACAGAATACACACTCTGTGCTGGGTTGTTACGACCGAGTTGCTTATGAAAGATTCAGATTATCTCCGGCCGTCGTCTCGTGCGCTGAGCAGACAGGTGAAGCAGCCATCAAAGGCCAAGCCGAAGGAGGGCTCTGCAAATGAGGGGGGAAAAGGTCCATACGCATACCTCCGGCACAAAGGCAGGGGCGAGGCCCGCAGAAGGATAACTATGGTTTTGAATTATAGCCATGCTGAATGGTGTCTCTCTTTCACAGATGGTTACACACAGGAGAATCCCAGGGCCTGTATGATTGTATTGCTAATAAGGAGTATGACCAATTAGGCGTTTAAGTGTTGTGTAATCACTCGGACAGGAGAGATGAAGGGGGTGTAGAGAGAGGGGGGGGGGGGGGGGCTGGGCAACAGAAAGGCTTTGCGAGCGACAAATGAAGACCCCCGACTCCCCCACCCCCCCCCCCCACCACCCTTCTGACAACCATAATTAGCATATACTGTATGTATACTGGTGAGAAGTCCCGCTGGAGGGGGTAAACTACATGTTTCCTTTGCTATCCTCCCCCCCCCACCACCCTCTGACAACCATAATTAGTCATATACTGTATGTATACTGGTGAGAAGTCCCCGCTGGGGGGGTAAACCTACATGTTTTCCTTTGTCTCTGGTCTCTTCATTCATCCTTTGTGTTGGCGGAGGTTTGTACGATGAGAAACAAGAGAAGGGGGGTGGGGGTGGGGGTGAGGGGGTTCTGGTCGGCCAATTGGAGCAGGCCTTACCGTGAGTCATAGCAAGCAGTTTGAACAAAATGGTCATAGGAGATCAATGTGGACAAAGGTATGAAGGATAAATAGGATGTAATGTATAATTCAGCTCATGTTGATGGCCTTGTCGGATTCTCTTAATGGTCCCTCTCGTGCCTCGTGCTTGTGGGAGAACTTAGACATGTTATTTAATGTATTTTATGAATATGTTGAATATTTAATCCTTCGGACCAAAATGGCGGCACTGTCTGAGCACTCTGCGATGCCGCCATTGCACTTTCCCGGGCGTCAGATCATATTACCACAGGGCCGTCCTCCGATGTGTTTTGCTTGTTGCTCAATGCAGCCGTGGAAGGTTTGGTTTTTTCATTACTTTGACTCTGATCCTGAAAAAATGCCTTTGTTTTCATCACAAACACATCTCAAACTTGACCTTTTAGTCATATGCTTTTGAAGCTGAAACAAAGATCTGTGTACATCACGTATTCAACGTTTCCAGCTTGGTTTTGGTTGAGTCTTTATTGTTGAATATGAACCCAAGCAGGTGGCAGGATGGTGAGACATCATGACTAGGCTTTTCTTTTGCAATTTCTGAATATTTCACGGGATATGGTCGGGCTTATATTATCAGCAAGGTATTGTTTTAGGTATTGAATGATTGCTTTGGAACAAAAACAAGAGCCAAAGCATAGTGAGTCATCGTCCTCACAGTAGTCTCCAATGGGCTACTCATGCATTGGACATGGTATTGTTATGACTCCAAAACCAGCCAATCATCTACCATATGTCTTTGAAAAAATATCATTTCTGTACTACACTCCAAACCGGATCAAACCACCATCAACCTGTTCTAGACTCAACAGGCTGACGAATTGAAATACCTTGTTTGTAACTTTAACTGATTCAACTTTTAGTGTTCGAATGAACCCCATTGAAGTAAGGTAATGCTTTCTTCTTTAAAAGCCAACTTCGAAGTGTAAAATGTGAATTTCATGTAAAAAACAAAGGGGCTTATTTCTTTAGGAGCCTAAACCTTTGCCTCTATAATATTGATAAATAAACACACAAAACCCCACCCCAGCAAAACGACACAGCCTTCAACGTGTGCAATTTACAATCTGAGTATATAAAAAAAAACAACACAAAGCAGCGCGCACACACACACAGGCAATAAAACCCTCCAGACACGCTGTCTATCACAACATTTGTTTGGCAGATTACATTCCACCCTGGCACCGAGTGTTGGCAATAAAGTGGCTGAGATTCTCTGGGTTGCGGGCCCTCTGCTCTATACTCTCTTCAGTGGCAATATGTCTCCAGTCACATACACTGCAGCGGGGCCGGCAGTGAGCAGAATGCTGTATGCAGGGGAGTCTGCACTTGGTGTTCTGGAACTTTTTAGAATTCAGCAGGCAGGCAGCACAAAGGACTTGGGGTGTGGGGGGGTTGGGGGGGGTGCATGAGCACTATCAATACATTTAAACAGGGGCATGCATTTCTTATAAAGTGTCTCCCAAAGCAGAGCAAGGCAGTGGGAGGGGACTGCCTGATTAACCCCATAAAAAAAGGACTCCGGTTATGAGGCAAGAGAGAGAGCATGAAAGGGAGAGAGCAAGAAAGAAATGGAGAAAGGGGGGGGCGAGAAAAATGGAAAGGAAAAGGTCATGAGTGGCAGTTGATTTGAGGGGTTTCCGCGACCCCCACAAAGGGCCATGACATCATCAGGTATTGAAGAGCAGGACGAGGAGAAGGGGTTCTTTAAAAAGCCCGGCCGTAATTACATTTGCGCTAAACATGCCCAAGTGCTTCTGTGCTGCGTGGGGGGAAATCATTTGCAAAGGTGGGGAGGGGGGGTGGGGGGGGGGGAGACAGCTGAATTAATGAGCTCTGCTGGCCACAGGGTTTATTATATACGTATGTATAAAAGCAAAAAACAGAAACAATATCGTCATGTTCTCGAAGAAGTGCAGTTTCCCTGAAAAAATTTGCCCGGAAAGACAAATGAGCATCGTTTCACAGCCTTAGTGCCTACAGAAGCCCCCTTCAGTCCTCAAACCTTGGCTCCAAGTATAAAGGCCCTGCAATGCATGGTGGGTAGGCATGGCGTGAAGTGTGCGAGGTAAGAATGCTATTACGTAACGTATGCACATAATGAATCTGAGTAATGCTTGGGAAAGTTTCTGCAAGGTTTATTCTTCTGTCAGTTTAGTCTGTTTCTCTGAAAAGAGCAGGCCGAGTGGTGAATACAGTAAATCACTCTTTAGTTCTGCCGCAGTTTGTGTTTTCTCCTTTTTTTTTTTCACCTCGCTCTGTGCCCCCCTTTCATTATCTCCTTACAACCAGACTGAAAGTCCACTTTCAGCACAGTTTTTTTTTTTAAATACATAAATTTGCCGCGATAGTAAATTATTTCTCCGATATCAACAATGCAGAGTTCTTGAACGTTAACCGTGAGTTGCCCTGCCCGGGCGACTTAACTGTAATGCTAATGCACGAGTATTAGCATCTGACTATTATGACTCCTCCTCACCTCCCCATCCTCCTCCACTCCTCCTCCTCCTTCTCCCCCCTCCTCCTTCTCCTCCTCCTCCTCCTCCTCACCTCCCCATCCACCTCCACTCCTCCTCCACTCCTTCTCCCCCTCCTCCTTCTCCTCCTCCTCCTCCTCCTCACCTCCCCATCCACCTCCACTCCTCCTCCACTCCTCCTCCTCCTCCTCTCACACTCCTCCTTCTCTCCTCCTCCTCCTTCTCCTCCTCCTCCTCCTCTCCCCCTCCTCCTCCTCCTCCTCCTCCTCCCTCCTCCTCCTTCCTCACCTCCCCATCCTCCTCCTCCTCCTCCTCCTTCCTCCCTCTCCCACTCCTCCTCCTCCTCCTCCTCTCCCACTCCTCCTCCTCCTCCTCTCCCACTCCTTCTCCTCACCTCCCCATCCACCTCCACTGCTCCTCCTCTCCTCCTCCTCCACTCCTCTCCTCCACTCCTCCTCCTCTCTTCCTTCTCTCCTCCCCACCTCCTCTCCTCTCCTCCCTCCTCCTCTTCCCTCATCTCCTGCCCCCTCCTCTCTTTCTCCTCCTCTCCTCCTTCTCTCCTCCCCACCTCCTCTCCTCTCCTCCTCTCCTCTCCTCTCCTGCTCCCACGCTGTAGACCACCGTGCCTCGCCCCCGTCTCCTCCTTGACAGACACAGGCCGAGGCGCACACTCTGGCAAATCCAATTAGCTTTCCCATGATGACATCGCTCCGCTGTGAGCCTGACAAGAAATGACACAGAAACATTGTTGACTCAATCGCCGCCCGGCGGGACGGTGCTGCTGCCAGGAGCCGTACGGCCTCATGCTAATCAGCCAGCCAGACGGGGGCTGGTATGCTGTGTCATAACGTTCTGTGTGCACACCTCCAGTACCAGAAGAGGACAGAGGCGCCGAAAGGTGCAATTAAAAAAATAATGGTGTAATTGAAATTCTGAAAAAAAGAAATATATTTTATTTTTTTCGCACACGTATAAACACACACACAAAGATCCTAAGCCCAACACAACTGCTATGAACCTCGGCGCACATTCGTGCGTTGATTTGAATTGCATTATTTCCGGGTGCATTAGCAGAAAAAAACGTCCCCCACAGACGAAGCGTCCTGTTCCCACACCAGATGCCAGCCGCTAGCCGGCGTCAAAGTGAAAGATTGCAGGTTGTATGGATCGAGTGTTTCTGGCCGGGAGACCCCGAGCGCCGTGCCCCCCCCCCCCCGCCCGTGATCTATTTTATGGATGTTCCTTCATGACGGCTGCGTGTTCCCATCGATGGCCTCTCCTTTCTTTATTTCTCCCAGGACCCAGAACACCTGTCCGCTTTAATCTTTAAGTCCTTCCCAGCGGGAACGCCGTCGGTGGAGCGCGCGCCGCCGCCGCGGCGGACGCTATCTGGCATTGATAGGAACAACGACGAGTATGGATCCGCATGTGGGAATAAATAACAAATAGCCGGTGGAGAGAGCAGGGGAGACCAGCACAGGAATGTGTCCGGGCTGCTCATTGGCCGGGCCTGTAGCCCTGCCATTGTCCCGTTGTCTCATTGTGCATTGAGGGCCCACCGTGGCTCTGTGACTCATTCCACGTGTATAAAAGCCGGTGTCTTTTCAGCCTCTCAGTCGCTGCACCGTGTGTCACTTCATGCACATAAAACAACCAAGGATGAAATCATATTTCCTGTCATCCCGCCCCCCTGACGTGTCAGCATGGCGCCCATGCTGAGGTGATTGACTCGTCCGTAACGACTTGGCCTGCGTCGTTTCCAGGACGCTTACGCCCTACTCCTCGATGGAAGACGCCCAGGCTTTTCTCTGCTCTCCGCGTAGAAATACGTTTTTACATACATTTACCGTCCGAGCAGTGCGCAACTTTGTGTATACTTATGTTGTTATCGACACATGGGTCATCTTTGAGGGAGGCACTGACCACAGCAGCTCCAGCACAGCTCCGGTATCTAAGGGGCAGAAGTGCTGGGGGCCTCCCAGCTGGGTGTCTTTGTATTATGCATGCAGCCCATCTCTGTCGTGAATGAGGATGTTCTTATTCCACGGGCCCCGGCTAATAATGGTTTGCATTAATGTCCCCCGCAGACAAAGCACAATAACCCCTTTCTATGGGGCTATCGCAAATACCATAATAATCACTATGTGTGGTATGAGATCATCAGGGAGAGTGACCACATGCATGATGGGAACTCGCTCCGCGCAGAACGCTGTGTTCTGATTGGCTCTGGTGGAGGACACTTTTTTTTTTTCTAGCAGCTATGAAATAATCAACTAGTGAGTTTAACCAACTGTTGCCATAGAGGACAAAGGAATGGAGTCAGCCGCTATTGGAATGACACCAGTTGCAAAATTCCCAGAACAAAACAGCAGGTTGTCCCTGAGTTTTTTTTGTTCTCTGTATGCAAATACTGGCTCTTGTTTGCTCAATGATGAAGGTATCGTTTTATCAGTTTTTTCATGGAAAACAACTCGTCCTTGAATGCATAATGTTTGTACCCGTGGACTTTTTTTTATGAAAGGCCCTTTTCAGAAATTCCTATAAAACATTACCCCCCCTTCCTCCAAATGGAGAGATAAGAAAGAGGAGCGACAGTTAAATCAATATTCACCCCCCCACCCACACATGAAGGTACATAAATAACACTGGCTATCATCACATTGCCTTGTAACTGTGAAACTGTCAATAATGAATTCGGAGACAAAATTTTCCTCATTTGAAGTTTCACCAATTTTACCCAAAATCTTTGCAAATGACCTGAACACAGACTCCAGATTAAAACAAGTTGATCAGCTAAACAAAGCCAATATCAGCCAGTCATTTCCAATCAGGCAGGGGGGAGTTTTAGTATTTACATTGTTCGGCTGAAATACGAACCGGCCTGCGCTTGGTCAGACCTGCATGGGTGTTCAGGCTCTGCAGAAACAACAGTGGAGCAGGCTTTCTTCAGCCATAAAAGGTTGGATTATCACCCATCTTGTAAAGACTACCAACCTATTTGGCCAAGGTGTAAAATGTGACAGGGGCCACAGCTGAGAGTAAAGTCAAGACAGGTGTTTGGGGGCAAATTAGTGGCCGGCAGAATGGGTAGGGTGACAGCGGCGTCTGCTTTGTAATGCAGGAGGCGGGGTGGGGGGGTTGATCATCCCACAATGACCTGCTTTAGCGCTGCCTGTATTAAAGAACACCTCTGTGTTCCTTACGGATGTTCATGTTGTTCTCCGCTGTTATGCTATGAACCACGTAAAAAACGTAAATCGTTCTGAAAGAAGGCGATCCCGAATGAGGCCAGATTGCCATGCCCCTCATTAAACTCTCAATTCAATTCCGAATTCAAATAAAATATTACACCAAGCATACTATAAGATCAACTGCCACTGCCTCCCAGGTCTTTCGGAATTGGTTTCTATGCTATGTCCCGGCCTCCTGCTTCCATCCCTGGCCAGGAGAACAAGTGCACAATATGTATTTCGAATCAATATTTATTTTGACCCATATTTGACCTAAGGCAACGCTAGATAATCACATCCGGCCTGAGGCCTGAGATCAGTGCATCAGAGGAGGGCCGAGAAGTGTGTCGCAGTGAAGTAGAATCAGCTAACTTTTAAAGAGTTCACTCGCAGAGGAAGCTTCCTCCAGTGTTTGATGAGGTGCAGGATGCTCCCCCCCCACCCGTACCCCCTCTCCCCCCCAGCCCCCCGCCGCCAGAGAGTTCAAAGATGACAAGTTTCCCACCGAGAAGCTCCAAGGGCCTCAATTCAAACAGTCTTTTTCTGCCTCTTTTTAGCAGCGACACTCGGCTTGTTGGAAGATAAGATTCGCGCTTCATTAGCTTGTAAAAAAAGATTTGCATATCTTAACAGCTCCTCTTTTTTTACACGGCCCCGGACTAATCCACCAGCTGTGGCGCTGGCGCTCGCTGAGCGCGTTTGTCCAGCAAACAGCTCTCCTGTGGTCACTGACCAGTGACTCTGGTCAGCCCTGCCTCCGAATCTGCTTATAGATTTCCTTTGGCTGTGTGGCCTAAGACAGGTCAGGGGGTCAGCTCCTTGCACGGCATTCTGGGAGTTATTGTTCTCCCAGGTCCAGAGTGTGGAATCTATCATCATTAATGCACCAGTCCACTCTTGTTAGCCTTCTGCCCAAACATGATGGAGGAAGAATGGGGGTCCATTGTGGGGCAGCTTTTGAAAGAAGATCAAATTCGTCATTTGGGCTAATAATTGGTCCAGATAGGTTGAAGCCAGAGGGGTCAGGGGGTCAGCCCTGTATGCAGATGGGGGGGGCTCGGATTTGATGGAAGGGATTCCCCGCATGGCTGATTACCATAATTACATAACATAGATAAATCAATAGGATAATGAGAGAGGAAGCGTGCTAAAAATGATCTGACGTTTGTGAAAATATATATATATGGAGACCGCAGATGTGCCTCGCGAATAAATCATACAACAACGACTCATCGCACCGAGACCACCGGAGTAAAACGGCGATCTATTTAACCTGGCCTCTCACCGCTGGCTGGACCGGCAGCTGCACATTCTCCCATTGATGAATACGGCAAATGTATCGCTGCATGTAAATATTTAGATTGAGATTAGAATTGTGTATAGGGCTTAGGTATCGAGACCCAGGGCAAACAGGGTGATTCTCCATCACCAAGTCCTGCACTTGTTTGAGCTTACTGCTGTAAAAGCTGTCAGCATGATATAGGTGAGGTGAGGCAGCTGCTAGTGTTAACGTCAGGGCCCCCCCCCCCGCCCCCATCTACAACAATCCAGGGCAAACCCATTCATCCATTTTATCATTGTTTTAGTTTAACCTCTGACCCCAGATTGGGGACTAAATAATGTATTCCATATTTCCCTTCGGTGGCCGATGGAGATAGGCCATTAGCGGACATCCATCAGGGCCGGCGGGACACAATGATCACAGGGCTGACACCCAGTCACAAATAACGTCTGAGGCGGAGGAGGTGAGGAACACGACATGCATGTACACGCGTCTGCAATACATGTGCACCTTCAAGGACCCACGGGTGGTCTACCACAACATATGAACCAATGAAGACACGCTAGCCGTCTAACAATACATATCAGACTTAGAGGACCCACTGGTTGACTAACAATTCGAATCAGCAGTAGAAAAGGGCTGATGGCCATGTAACTGGAATGATCCGAGACGGTCTAAATCGTATATGTTTTGGAAGACCACCAGAGGGTGTTCATTGGTTCATATGCATTCTAAGACCACCAATAGGTCTTCTATTATATCCAACATCGTACATGGTCACATCAGCAGAATATGCATTTAAATGACAAGTGGAACCATAAAAACAGCAAACCGAATCCAATAAAAAACGGGCCACAGACTTATAAATCAATCCAATACTATGGCTGAATTAATATGCACGCCGCGGACACGGGTGCAAACAGCCCTCCCTTCATTAGTACACCGGCGTCATTGGCAATTATACAAAACAACAACAAACCGGGAAAAAACACCCTCCGAAGAGAACTATTGCCGCAGATAAGAACCGTGTGAAAAATCGATGGGGGGCTCAGTTGACGGTGTGGCGATGGGCTGGTGAGTCTCTGAGGAGCCGGCGGAGTGGGAAGAGGGTTTTAAGGACGCCCACAGGAGATAAGAGCGCGTTCACATGGGAACAGGGGTTTGTGTTTCTCTCTCTCTCTCTCTCTCTCTCTCTCTCTGTCTCTGTCTCTGTCTCTGTCTCTGTCTCTCTCCCTTCTCTCTCTCTCTCTCTCTCTCCCTTCTCTCTCTCTCTCTCTCTCTCTCTCTCTCTCTCTCTCTCTCCCTCTCTCTCTCTCTCTCTCTCTCTCTCTCTCTCTCTCTCTCTCTCTCTCTCTCTCTCTCTCTCTCTCTCTCTCCCTCTCTCTCTCTCTCTCTCTCTCTCTCTCTCTCTCTCTCCTCTCTCTCTCTCTCTCTCTCTCTCTCTCTCTCTCTCTCTCTCTCTCAGACAGGAGCTCTGAGCCAGAGCTCCTGTCTGCCTCCACAGTGGGACCGGGGGGATGACAGCTCCAGGGGGTCTCGGAGGAAGACTGCCGTCGCCGACAGTGGGAAACAAAAAAGCGGGAACGGGACGTGCAGAGTTAATCCCCCCCCACCCACGACCCCCCTCCCATCACCCCCCACCCCCCTCCTCCTCCTAAGCCCTGCCTATTTATCAGGGAGGTAATGATAAGCATCAGAGTTAAAGGTGAACCCTGAGATGGGTCAGAGTCTCACAGAGCACAGGCTGGTAACGCGATCTGCAAAAGGAGAGCTGCCGCTGATAACCCGGGACAATACGGAGGTGGGAGGGGTGCCGGGGCGGGGCAGGGCGGGTGTGCTGGGGCTGCGGGGGGGGGGGGTTAGGCCTGTCAGATAAATAAAACAAATGGGCCAGAACCCCCATAAGAATACACCACGTGGCATCGGCGCTGCACCGAACAAATGCACCAGCCGCAAGAATAGGCGGAGAGTGATGGCTGCAGAGAGGAGGAAGAGAGGCATGTTAAGGAAAAGATAAAGGGGGTAGGAAAAAAGAAAAAAGGAAGGTAGGGAAAAAAAAGAGATGACTTATTTGAAAAGAGAGCGAGGAGAAAGAGCCTATTGGAGTGGTGGACATTTATAGTGGGTGGGGGACATTGCATGTCCTATATTTGACCCGGGCTTGATAAATAGCTTGCTTAGAAGAGTTTCAAGAGAGGAGCACTTTTTCAGGCGCCGTTAAAAGCAGATTTCTGGGTCGGACGTTGGAAGCCATGACGGGATGTTTCAAAGTGTCACAGAAGGATTAAAACCAACAAAACATAAAGAAGAGGCAGGGGGAAAAACGTGAAACATAAATTACCGCAAATGTGTTAAACAATTTTTTTTACTGTTACATAAATTGTCCAGCTCAACGTCTAATCTGCAAAGCAAACAGAGAGCGGAAGGCCCCCGTCGGGAGTCGTGTTCCCGTTCAAACAAACCCGACTCGGCCGGTGTGTTATGTCACCAGGTCGCCACCAGCACAGTTAACCAGTGTGGATACTGTAGTCCCACACACACACACACACACACACACACACACACACACACACACACACACACACACACACACACACACACACACACACACACACACACACACAAACTCACACGCACACACGCACACGCACACACACACACACACACACACACAGCTGGGATACTGTAGGCTCACACACACAGACACACACACACAGACACACACGCACCCGGTATACTGTAGTCCCATGCACACACACACACACACACACACACACACACACACACACACACACACACACACACACACACACACACACACACAGCGCAGGGATACTGTAGTCCCACTCAAACAAACATACACACACACACACACACACTTTCACACACACACACACACACACACACACACACACACACACACACACACACACACACACACACACACACACACCTCACACACAGCCCTGAGATGCTGGTGGGCGTCTTGAGGGGATTGGCCTCTGCTCCTGGTGTCGCCTGTCGGGGTCAGACGGTGCCCTCTCAGGCAGGAGCCCCGATCCCCCCCCCCACCCCCCCCCTCCGCTCACATCCTCACGCCCTGGGGTGAGGATGTGTTCTGACCTGCGACGATGTTAACATCGCTCTGCAGTTATGACAGCATGAGCCGAAGGAACGGGGCGATGGGGGGAGGGGGGCGCTCTCCCCCCAATCACGGCGCAAGAGGGCGGAACAGGGCAGGTTTCCCTGCGGCCCTTTTTTGTTATGAGTCGATCACCTGTGAGATAAAACGTCTGCCGTTGCGTCTCAAGAAAATGGCTCATAAACCTCTGTGAGCTCACTGAGGGTGGAAAGAGGGAGGCAGGGGGGCGGGGGGTGTGGGGTGTGGGGGCTGCCGACCTCAGATGACTGATGGCTCCGGTGGAAAGCTCCGGAGACCCATTGCCAGCATCGCCTGGACACCATTCGGTGTTTTCCTGCACGTCCCCGGCTCCCGTCAATCACGCGACGGGGGAATCAGCGTAATGCGTCCGGAGATAGATGTGACTCGGCTTCCGAGACCCACCGCCATCGGATTGTAATCAGCGCTACAATCAGCGGGACGACTCGTCCGTCCGCATAACCACCTGCAGGTTGAGCAAACAACGCGCCGAACCACGAAGCGCTGCGGCTCATGTACCCCCGCGGGAGCGCTCGAGAATTGCTTGAGAAGAATCTGTTGGAAGCCGTGTTTTATTGTGTCCCCCCCCCCCCACCCCCATCTCTCCTTGTTTGAAGAGAAGAGAGACTAAAGATGTTGTGGTGTGAATTTGAGTGCAGGAAGTGCGTGCTGAAATGACTACTTCCTGTCTTTTACAATGCCCCAAAACATATTTCTGGACTAGGGCAAAAAAACAAATGCTTCCTTTTTTGGCAAGATTAACAACAGCATATTTTACCCTGGCACGCTAAAGCTCATAATTTTACAGGAAGTGTAGCCCAAACAGCAGTGTGTGTGTGACTGCTGCGATTCACTGAGTCACACAGTTATGAGGCCGTGTTGTTTATGAATCCCATGAGATCATGCCTTACTCATATCATCTAAACACACACTCACTCTGCCAGCCTGGGACCGGCCATGGAGCAGGAACACACCGTTACTATTAATGTCAATGAGTCACCATCCGTTAACATTGTACAGAGAACTTGTTTTTTTTTAATGTATATGCTTTCCCCAGTCCCACCAAAGGAAGGCCTTAATGGACAGTTTTATGTTTAGACAATTTCCAACAAAGGTGAGTTCAAAAAAGTTATAGTTCCAACATGTGTTGGAAACCTCAAATTATTCGTATAAATGTGTCTAGCCGCGTTTTCTGCCATTGCTTAACACTTGATTACTCTCTATTTTAAAATTAATCAAGAGATTGCAACGAGTAAAAATAACAAACAAGGCTTTGCAGCGATCGCTCACATTCCGCAGGTTTTTTGTTCTCACGTTTGTTTGGGGGAAATCTGATTATCTCAACCACCGCATTACTCGCAATACAGGCACACTTGTATTTGTGTACACATTCGGCCACAATATGCCTTTGTTTTGCTGGTTTCGGCCGGCGCGAAAGATGCTATAAATTCTATTCAGTTGAACTTTTTCCCCCCCCCTCTCCCTCTTTTTTTTTCCTTAAACATCACAGCTCTCCCCCCCTCCCCTTTACTCTCTTTCTCTCCCTCTCTTTTCTTCTCACTCCCCCTTCCCCTTTCACTCGTCCACGGCCTCTCCTACGTTAGTGTCTGCAGCTGTATTTTTAATCAAGTGAAGGATCCATAGAGCAATGGGCATTTCTTTCAAGGCATTACATTCTTGTCCCTCCTGTCTGTGCTCATGGCTCACTGGTTTGCTTAGAAATACAGCGGGCACAAAGGCGGCAGCTGACATGTGGGGCTTAATGGCAATAATGGCCATTTTTAAGCCCAATCAATCACATTTAGTGGACATCTCCGTTTTTTTTTGCCCGTGAAATGGTATAAATAATAACAATAATGATAACACAAAGAAAACAGAGGAGGAGGAAGATGAGGTGGTGGGTTGGGCGGGGGGGTGGGGTGGGGTGGGGTTAGGTGGGGGGGGCTAAAATCCACCTCAGTAAATATTTTAACTGCTTATTAAGATTTGGAGCACATCACAAAAGAAGCATCTGTGCTCTACAGAACAGAGTGAAAGGGGAGACCCAGATGGTTCTCAGAACTGAACAGTGTAAACTGATCCACGAACCGGGAAGAAATAAGTCAATTTATTTGACTATTTATTACGTGTGTGTGTGTGTGTGTGTGTGTGGGGGGGTGTTTGTATGCGAGAGAGAGAAAAAGAGAGAAAGGGGGAGAGAAAGAGAGTGTGTGTGTCTGTGTGAGTTTGTGTGAGGGAGAGAGATAGTGTGTGTGTGTGTGTGTGTGTGTGTGTGTGTGTGTGTGTGTGTGTGTGTGTGTGTGTGTGTGTGTGTGTGTGTGTGTGTGTGTGTGTGTGTGTGTGAGTGCACTTTTTGATTGTGCAAATTGACCTGCCATCCCAAAAGCCCCGGCAGAGCACCAAGGAGTCTGACAGAGGACAGATTCCTCGGACAGCCCATAAACACAGCAATGAATACCTCCGTTTGTTGATCTTCGCAAGGTTCAGATATTTCAATGTCTCTTTGCCTTCGCTTTTATGAGTCTCCATGACTTGTGGTGCATTTCCAAGACACGCAACATAAGAGGTGGAGAGAGGGAGAGGGGGAGAGGGAGAGGGATTGGGAGGGAGAGAGAGAGAGAGCAAGAAAGGAGAGAGAGAGAGAGAGAAAGGGAAGAGAGAGAGAGA
>OLKM01000206.1:434960-442979 GCA_900291075.1 Melanogrammus aeglefinus
TTGTGTTTATGATTTTTGGATTGTAATTATGTATGTACTACTATGTATGTATGTATGTGTGTGTGTGTGTGTGTGTGTGTGTGTGTGTGTGTGTGTGTGTGTGTGTGTGTGTGTGTGTGTGTGTGTGTGTGTGTGTGTGTGTGTGTGTGTGTAAATATGTATGTATAAATGTCTATGTGTGCGTGCAAATGTATGTCTGTGTATTTTATTAAGGATACAACTCGTTGCCTTTTGTATCTTTTATATTCTAGATTTCGGAACCCACAGTGATTTTCTGCAACATTTTCTCGGTTTACTCAGAAGGAGAACACGCAAATTGTTCCATTACATCATGTGGAATGAATAACAGTGTTTTAAAGACCTTCCTCAGTGGGTCCGTCTAGGTGGGTGGCACAAAAGACTAAAAAACCGCCTCACTTTAGGAACACTTCAAAGTGAGCGCAGGAGTACCCTCCCCTTGCAACGCAGCGAGAACAAGTGTTTATTTTATCAGACCTGGAGTCAGACATACGCAGTCTGGTGTGTTATCATTCAAAGCAGAGGGCACTGATCTGAAGTCTGTGGGTTTACAATTCAACCTTCCAACGCTGACATGTAAAACACGACTGACGGGTGAGCTCAAAAGAGGAAGCACGGTGAAAAATGTTTTTAAAAGGGCGTTGAATCAAGACTTAATTCGGTTAAAAATAGCCTCCATTGAACATGCTAAAAACAACGTGTTTCCAAACAACAAATGACTCGGTCTTACTAGCCACCACTATTACCATAAGTGCCACCCTACTTGGCCCGAGTGTTATTTCTGTCACTGTGGCGGCCCTTGACACAGAGTGGTCTGGGACCAGTTAAAGGCCACTGATCTTAAAACAAAGAAGAAAAGAAAGAGAGAGGGAGAGAGAGAGAGAGAGGGAGAGAGAGAGAGAGGGAGAGAGAGAGAGAGAGAGAGAGAGAGAGAGAGAGAGAGAGAGAGAGAGAGAGAGAGAGAGAGAGGAGAGAGAGAGAGAGAGAAGAGAGAGAGGAGAGAGAGAGAGAGAGAGAGAGAGAGAGAGAGAGAGAGAGAGAGAGAGAGGGGGCAAGAGAGAGAGGGGAGAGAGAGAGAGAGAGAGAGAGAGAGAGGGTGGAGGGAGAGAGGGGGCAAGAGAGGGAGTAAGAGGGAGAAGGGAGAGTGAAAGGGGAGGAAAAGAGGGGGCGAGAGAGAGAGGAAGAGAGAGAGGTGGGGGGTAGAGAGAGAGGGAAAGGTAGAATGAGTGGGAGAGAGACAGAAAGAGAGCATAGGAGGAGAGAGAGAGACAGAGAGAGGAGGAGGACGGATGGAGGCAGGTCTCTCTCTCTGTCCCTCTCTCCCTAACCCTTCCTCCTCTCTCGCATTTGCCTCAGATCGTATTTCTGAGGGTTATCAAGCGGTTCATTTAAATGAGGGCTGGTCACAGCAGGAAGCAGCTGAACAACGTTACGACGGCCAGGGCCTCTCCTGCGCTGCTCTCACTCGCCTCTAATTGGCTCTGACTGCGTTGGTTTAATTCCAGCGTGAAAGACACCGAGAGGCGAGAGGGGGCAGGAGGACGGGGGATTTGCACGCAAAATGGAAGCGTGTCAGTTTGTCCAGACTGGGTGTGTAGACCGGGTGGCACTTAAGAAATGAAAGACCCCTACCCCTGTCCGCTGGGATTTAAAACAAAGCTTTTGCTTTTGGAAGGGGGGTTATATGGGAGGGGTTTATGGCGGTCGGGTCAGAGGAAACAGGCCTGGTAAGTTACTGCGGTCTGAATGGCTGGAAGCAAGGTTGGACACACACACACACACACACACACACACACACACACACACACACACACACACACACACACACACACACACACACACACACACACACACACACGCACACACAGCCACTGAAGGTGGTCTGGTGGTCCCCACTCATTTCCTCCCTTGGCGGTGTGTATTGACGCACCGTGTTGAGCTATGTATGAACACCCACACGACCACAACGCATAGGAGCCATTTTACCTTTTTCTCCCTTTGCTATTCTTGTCCAGCCTTCAACCATTATGCTCGACAAATACAATTTCCTGGCCTACACTAACAAGTTAGCTCCTACAGTATTCCAAAGCCGGGATCAGGTATTATTAAGCAATTATTAAGATACATGTTCTGTTCTGTTCTCTCTTCTGTGACAATGACAAAACCTGGATTCTGAGTGAGAGTTGACACAAGCCAAAATAAATACTTTTGCAGGCCTGAGCAGCCCAATTGGTTGGAGGCAGCGCCTCTTTGGTGAAGGACAAACAGCAAACCTTTGGTCTACATTAAAAGTCTTCCTTCACTCTGGACAAAGTCAGAAGTGCAGCAAAGTCAGATGACGACGATTATCGAGCCAATCACGTTAGAGGACGCGGCCAATCAAAACCGCTGTGCCTTCAGGACCCCCGTCGGCAGTTCTCCACATAAACAAAGACAAATGATTCCTTTAACAGGGCTCTGTCTTACTCTCCCCTGTTGGCTTCCTGCTGCACACTTTGCTTTGCATCACGTCACGCGGGAACGGGGATTTCTTGTAAATTTTATCACGGCGGTGTCAAAGAGACTCCCATCGACGAAGCAGTAAATATTGTAACGGGGCCTGGATGTACAGCCTTGCCTCTGTGGCTCGGGGCGCTGAATTAGCCCGGCCTGCTTCTAGTTAGACAGTCATTAAAGAGATCTTACAGCCACAGCAAATGGTTTCCTGTCCTGAGTGCTTAACTCCTGTAGTAGGAAATGTCCTGGGCCGTAAAGGGTGAACCCCACTTCCTGGATTTTTTTTTTTTCTTAAAGTCACCGCAGAGGCCACGCAGCGTGTTCCAAACACTGGACGAGCCAATCACAGCGGACCCTCCGCGTGACCCCGCCGTGGCACCGGCCGTTTGAACAGGTGGTGTCCATTTGGCTAGGGACACAGCGATGTGGGGCACGGATCGCCATGTCCGCTCGCCAGGGAAAGGTCTTACCCGCGATACACACAAAGACACAACATTGAGGAGAAGTGGAGGGTAGACACGGTGCACGGGCGCAATTATCCAGAAAAATATAACTCATCAGTTAGCCATGGACAGGTTGACTTATGGGCGTCCATGTTGGGAACAGATGGGGCCTTTATGCTGCTCGACGGTGGGCCGCGGAAACAAGACAGCCCCTGCGATAACAAAGAAATAAACACAAGAAATGTAAAAATAAGTAGACGTGTCCTGTTTCATAACATGAGCTAACATAACATAACATGGAAGAAACATGGGCCGCACGGCACATGTCGCCACTCCGCATCTCAGCCTGGGGCTGACCATGTGTTTGTATTTCAAGGTTTATTTCAGCGCAGTGAAAACATATAGGAAGCCATGACCCCCCCCCCCCCCCACCCCTACCCCTACCCCAGGTAGCCCCCACCGCCCGCGAGCAGATAGCGTGACGCAGCCGTGGAGACCTGAGATGGAGGCCATCTGCCCGGGCCCCCTACAGGTGACTCCACCTTTTGTCAGCCCGGCCCCGCCCCTTTTTCCCAGCGCACACCGTCTGGTTCACAGCAGACCGGCGGAGGAAAGAGAGAACCTGCCCTCATGCATACAGACACGTACACATGCATGCACGCACCGGACACACACACACGCACACACTTTCTTGAAGACACTCACGTATACGCGCACACACTCACACAAACATATATACACTTTCTCACACGAACATGCACACACACGCACACTCACACACCAAAACACAGAAACACACATACATTCTCTAACACACACACATACTCTCACACCCACACACACACACTCTCTCACATACACACACACACATACACATACACTGAGACGAGAACAACCTGCATAACACATCAGTGGGCAGGACACACACTCAAGAGGCCCCGGCGGATGTGCACGCGGCTGCCAGACATCTTTTACAACCTGTGATGTTTGCCAGCGGTTTGCATGTGTCTCCATGCGAGAGGCAGCCAGCCGCAATGAAAAAACAGCCTGAAAATGATGATATTGCAACACCGCGAGGAGGGGACGGGCGACTCATACGCCGGGAGACGGCTTCCTCAGATGGCTGATATGAATCAATGCACTCCAGGGACAATAAAAGTACAGTAAACGTCTAGTTAATAGTGGCGCTGTGGCGGCACCCTGACTTTTAAAGGGAATAAATGAACAATGCGCGTGTTGTAAAAGAGTGAAGGTCACTAAGGGTGAGACACGTATGGTGAACGTCGCATCTCTCCAAGCGACGTTCCCCAGCCGGTCTTCTATCTCTATGGCTGCGTCCTCGGTTACCGTGGCGCTCCAAGCGACGTATTAGGGCACTGGGAATACCAGATGGGATACATCACAGAAAAACACACAAAATACTTTGGACGCAAACGAGCAGAGGAGAGGATACGTATTTGCGGTTTAACAGTTGAGCGGACTCTTTGAATGCGGGGAATTGCTCCCATTTTGTTTTCTGAGCCGGGAAATCACGTGGATAATCATTTACAAGTGGCTTTTTAAACTTGAGTCATCAAAGGAATCATAGGAATACGCAATCACATACTCCCAGCACAATCCCCCCCCCCCCCACACACACACACACAACACACACACACACACACACACACACACACACCACACACACACACAAACACACACACACACACACACCACACCTACACACACACACACACACACACACACACACACACACACACACACACACACACACACACACACACACACACACACACACACACACACACACACACACACACACAAACGCAATCAGATGTAGATAAAAAACACACACACACAAACATAAGGAGACATAGATAAAAAATACATACACACAAGCAGATGCAGATAAAATAACACACACAAATACACACATAAGCAGACGCAGACGGAGATAAAAACACACACACACACACACACACACACACACACACACACACACACACACACACACACACACACACACACACACACACACACACACACACACACACACACACACACACACACCACAAACAAGCTGCAGCCTAAATCCTCCATTCTCTGTGTACAAGGGCAGCTCTGTATGGGGGTACCGGGTCAATAGAGGCAGATATGTAACTTAGCAGCGCTGCATTTGGTAATGATGCTGTCCAGTCATTAATCAGGGCCTCCAGAGAAAACAGAGGGTTCAGCCATGACAGCACCGGCCTGGCCCTGGGACCGAGATTACAGGGCTAATGAAAGCAAAACAAAGCTGGACATGTGAAATTTATTGGCACATTTAGAAAAGCAACCCCAGAAGGACACCGCCACCAATAATCATTTCAGAATCCCCGTCAAGTGCCGTTTCCTCGGTCAGGCGCAATCTAGAGGGGGGAAGGATTTGTGGAGTGGCTGTACAAACACAGATTCGCCGGTATCTTCATCTTTCCCAGCAGCTGAGGGAAAGGCATGCCCGCTGGTGACCGCAGTTGCGTCCTTCTGGCTCCTCCTGGGGCACTCTGGGAAATGTAGTGCCCTGCTCCACGCACCCTTCTCGAATCCTATTGGTCACTTTAGGTTGTGTTCGTTTTTTATATGTTTGGTGTTTCGGTTTTCGGTGTTGTTTTTTTTCAGAAACAGTTGACTTCTGTTTCTTAGTTTTCCGTTTTGCCAAAGCTAATCTAAATATTAAATAGTATTGTTGAAGGATCGTTCATGTAAATAATTAGAATTTATTATTTATCTTTCAAAAATATTACTATATGAAACTAAACAACACAGTATCCCAATGCTTAAGTAATCAAACTCTAAAACAATACCAGATAAAGAAAATCTCAACAAAAAATGAAAGACCAAACCCAATCATATCCAACTGTAACCAAAGGAACAAACAAACATGTCTGCCAGTGCACGACGTATCGGGGAGGCATGCAGCAGAGAGGGTAGGAGGCAAGATAAGACATGGACAGCTTTGGCCTAATGGCAACTCGCTAATGTCTCCCACATGCAGCGGGCTCGAAGGAAAAGGAAATGGTACTTAAAATGGCCATTGTTCTAATTCAGAGCCAATCTAGAGATAATGACACCAGCATCAATAGCAGACAGTCGATTCATGGATATCTTTTGCCCCCGTTCTTTTCATGGAGCCGCTATAGGGTGGGATGAGAGATCAACGATGTTGACACCAAGGTGGTGTCCTTGGTGTCAGTGTAGGACTTAACGTCAGAGTGTAGGCTTCCATAACATAGAGGACAGAAATCAATGTGTCAAATAAATACACTCTTAGTACTACTTAATACATAATACTGTTCTTAACACGGAATGAAGAACAGTGCGAGATGAGAGATGGTTTTTACAACCAGGGTAAGAGTTGATGTGCGAGAACAAATGCATTGTTCATATTATGTTGTTATAGTTCTTATTAATTTTGCAACTATGTCAAGGGTCGTCATTGACTTTTTATTTACACATTAATAAATGCATTACAGCCATCAATCTAATCATATAAATGATCTATTTGTACATTTATTTTATACATTTTACAATCATATGTATAATAATATATACAGTGTAATACATATATCTATATCATTATATTAGAAACAATACACAAACAACATACAGAACACAAATCAAACCCTAAAGGCGATCCTTCACGGCGAATAATGTATTTTGACTCGGGCCACTCTCACCAATCCATACGCAGACCACACGCCATGGCAACCGCGGTAAGCCTAGCCCACACGCCACTAATTAAAGAGGATTCCTGTGACCTCTGACACTGGTCATTTCCTCCCCCCCCCCCCCCCCCCCCATCCCCCTATGCGGTAATGCTACACCCCCGCCTAAGCACAGTGTTAAATTATTCAACACCATAAAACAGGCCTTTGGGTCCACAAACAGAGCCTGACCTCTGACCCAGGGGTATTCCAGAGGGCTGGGCTGGTCTTACAACACAGCCCCGTTTTAATACGGACGGGACACACAGTGGGTAGAGCGGAGGTAGAGTGGGCCGGGGCCGGCCTGTTCTGGGTCGGGGTTGTTAAGTAAAGCCCTCCCCTGCTGTGTCTTTCCAAGCCCCCGCTAATCCCGCCTGGGCGGGGGGACCAGCAGCGTGGTCCGGGTGTCCCATCAGCGGCGGACGCTTCAGGGAACCCCCTTTTCCCCAGCAGCAGCAGCAGCAGCAGAGCAAGGGGCTTTGCAGGAGCAAAACCAATGAAATAAACCCCAGTTGGTGGTCCATGGTGGGCCGTGTGCTTGGTCTGTGTGTGTGTCCTGGGGTCTGTGCGTGTTTGTGGATGCGCGTCTGTACTTCCTGGAAGAAGCCCCGGGGTGCCACCGCTGACACAGAGACGTTTAGCCCCCGCGGCTGCTGCCCTACTAATCTCTGCCGAGGCAGAGCTGGGGCGCTGGGCCCGGGCCATATGGCGGACAGAGCGGTCGGCCCTCAGCCCTCCACCAGACAGGAGCAGGAGAGAGACACACACGTAGGCACCAGCTGATGAGTGTCATCACCTACATTAAGAAATACAATGCAGGGATGAATACACTGCACCAGCATTCGTCCACTTTTCTCTGGTTGTCTCTCTGTATTTCCCTGTCTCTCTCTCTCTCTCTCTGTATTTCTCTGTCTTTCTCTCTGTCTCTGTCTCTGTCTCTCTCTCTCTCTCTCTCTCTCTCTCTCTCTCTCTCTCTCTCTCTCTCTCTCTCTCTCTCTCTCTCTCTCTCTCTCTCTCTCTCTCTCTCTCTCTCTCTCTCTCTCTCTCTCTCTCTCTCTCTCTCTCTCTCTCTCTCTCTCTCTCTGTATTTCTCTGTCTTTCTCGCTGTGTATTTCTCTGTCCGTCTATCTGCATTTCTCTGTCTATCTGTCTTTCTGTCTCTCTCTCTCTCCCTCTCCCTCTCTCTCTCTCCCTCTCTCCCTCTCTCCCTCTCTCCGTCTCTCTCTCTCTCTTTCTCTCTCTCTCTCTCTCTCTCTCTTCTCTCTTCTCTCTTCTCTCCCTCTTTCTTCTCTCTCTTCTCTCTCGCTCTTCTCTCTCTC
>OLKM01000207.1:0-2500 GCA_900291075.1 Melanogrammus aeglefinus
GGGGGAGGAGGGTTCTTAAAAGGGGTCTTGTGGTTTCACCTCGTATGTCTCATGGGACCAGGAAGTTAGACCGAAAAAAATTGTACATGACACTGAACTAGGCGTCGATCAGCCTCTCAAGCCCATTACAGAACTATAAACGTTACCTTTTATTTATGCGCTATTTTGGGATCAAATTTGGGCCGGACGTAATCAGCTCGTTGGTTAATGTCACATTATCATATTGGATTGACGTTTAACTTAGAATTACTATATACAATTTCCGGTACGTTTCCCTGTGATTTGCATTTCGGAGTCATTGAGGTCCAGACCAGTTATTACTAGTTTACAACAAAAGACACACGATGCTGTGGACTTCCGTTCAATTACAACCGTGGCGCCCTGCATTCAATTGCATTGATTGTTTTACTACTGTATGAGATCCTCTTAGAATGAAATGTTGTAGGCCTAACATCTAATTAAGAGACTTGAGGGTGGGCGGAGTCTGGATGAGTGGGCGGAGTCTGGCTGCCCTGTTTGGGAAGGATTAGATGACGTCAGGCAGCAGCCAGCGCCCCTGAGCAGCGCTCCAGTCTGACACACGCGCTCACGGACCACCCGCTGACGTCTCGGGGAACACGGCCATCTGACAGACAGCTGTCACCAGTACGGAACCATTAAAAGTGTCAAAGTCGCGTTATACCAGTGATCCACGGGTCGTTACCTCTATCTGTCGGTTGATTTCTGCAAATCATTTTGATATTTCCGTTGACGCACCTGGCAACTTGAACCTCTGTGGGGCTAAAGGTAGAAGGACTGGAGCTGGTGAGGTTGGATTACACTGTTTATCCATGAGACCTGGGATCGATACATAACAGGGCTGTTATCAGCGTTTACTCGCGTCCACCTGCACCTGCACCGAGCTGTGCGGCTGCAGATCGCTGTGTTTTCATCTGGATTGCCATGCCAACATTTCCAGGAGCACTCGGAAATAGTCTTGACCTTACTTCATGGGACTATATTTTGTTTACATCCTCAAACGACTCCCAACACTGAAGGCCGTATGACCAGGGGCTCGACCGCCGTCTACCACTCCCAGTTCACCCACTAGTCGACCAGCGACGTCCCTCCGACATGTCAGACAACCAGAGCTGGAGCTCTTCTGGCTCTGAAGAGGACCTGGAGTTGGACTCGGGGAACCCGGTCGGGGTGGTGGAGTTCAGTGGGATTCTCAGTAAGGTAAGTTGAGATTGTGACCCAGAAACCATCGTGGTCCATTTATGAAGCAACGGGAGGCATGGAGCATAGTAGGACGGAGTGGGCAAGGTCCCTTCACTTATTTCACTACATGGAACGTTTATTGCACTCCTGGATTATTTAGGATATATTTCACGTTTCTGTCCAATGTATAGGCCTACATAACAACTGTGTATGTGTATCTGTCACATGCATACATACCAACTCTGTATAGCTGTCCGTATACATAAAGTCCATGCGGTTTAAATATTATTCTAGCATCACACATCTCGTTGCATCTGCATGTGACACCTTTACATCTACAGTCAGCCAGATGGCCTCCCCACCCTTCGGCAGTACGGAACCAGTTTATCTCTCAAGTGAAATGAACGCAGTTTGCTCACCCAGCATATGGTGAAATATCAGGAACCCCACCTGCTCCATTATACTGATTAAGGGAATAAGGGTGACTGTTTAACAAAGCCAGTTTCACCCTGTGAGTCAGGGCTGTTTGGCTGTTACGGTGACTTCATTTACACGCCGTCATACAACCATGCTAAGCGGGAGATGTGCTCTCTGTCTTTCAAGTGGACCAACTACATCCACGGCTGGCAGGACCGGTGGGTGTCGCTGAAGAACAACACGTTGAGTTACTACAAGTCCCAAGATGAGAGAGAGTACGGATGCCGCGGGTCGCTCTGTCTCAGCAAAGCTGTCATCGTGGTAAGCCGGCCAGCGCTGTCGTCATCAAATATCCCGATATCCCGATATCCTCTCGGGATTGTTGGTGAACATTTGTGGTCAATGTAGAGGGACAAGCCTCCTTTGTTTTCATGTCATCATTAGGCTAATCTATATATTTTTTATATCCACAGAGCACGGATATTTTTTTCTTTTCGCTGATGGCGAGTGAATCATTATCATTATTCATGTTGAGGCTAAACAGGTTCTCGCATCACAATAAAGCTCAGAAATCTAGACTGTAAATTAAACTTGACCATTTTAAGTGTTATTACAAAGTGAACCACAAAATTATCACTTCAGTTAGGCTACTGATTATGACTGCTCTTTGACAATAGCCTACAACATATATAGGCCTATATTGGAAAGCTGGACTGAATCATGAAGAGTGCCTGCGGTTCCTTAGTCACTTCAATACTGTAGCGGTTTTCTCTTCTTTTGACCCAAGATCTCTTCAATGCTTCTTATTGAATGCTACTGTGTTATATTGACGCTAAATGCAGTGCATTTTGCCATACCGCAACTTGACATGTTTCCAACTAAA
>OLKM01000207.1:7500-37296 GCA_900291075.1 Melanogrammus aeglefinus
CACCGTGCCCAGCGGTGACTCACACACACCACACACACACACACACACACACACACACATACAAGACACACATACACCCGACTCGCCTCTAACCTGGACTATTACTCAACTACAGACCGCTGTGGAAATCTCCAGGAAAAAATGCAAAACACTCGGTGGTGGCTGTTGTCCAGGCTCTTTAGCATGCTAAGGCTGAAGCTATTATGACTGCTGTGATGGCTGGCAAGCCATGCTAATGTTGTTAAGGCCAATAATCAAACGTGGAAGATGTTTAGCTGTGAGTGTCCAGACCGCAGTAACAACTCTCTTTAACTGGTTGTGTCAGTAACCATTTACTTTTACTCAAATATGGAGCCTTTTTCATTCTCCTTCTTTTCATTTCATTGCTTGGAGCAGCATTATTACAATTTCCCCTTTCTGTAGCTATAGCTTCAGTCCCTGCTGGTGTCTTCATCTGTAGGGAGTCCCCTTTGGTAAATTGGGAATATTTGCTCTTCTTTTGGTTGTCAAACGGCCGCTTGATTAATTGTTTGCTTTTTGCAAAAGCCTCCATTGCAGTATTGCCAGAAGTCTCATTATTAAACATTATTAGCCTTGTTGGTGTGTTCATTGTGTGGGTTTGAATAACTATAGATTCAGTTTGAAACATTAACATAAGGGCTTTTAAACGTTAAAAATCGGTCGAATATTACCATGAAAATGGGCTCTGTTTGTTTTGGTTGAGCCCCTGTTGAAGGCCTTACCGATGCTTATCGGTTTGGGTGACACGGTTCGTTTGGGTATAAGCAGGTTGGCTGAAGGGCAGCAGTAATTAGAACAGGCGCAGTGTTGACTGTTGACCGATAGTTACCCCTGACTGTATCGCAAACACCGTGCGATGGGGATTAAGCGGCCTCTATCGGTGATACAGGGCATTGCTGTTTGGTTTCCCGACTCTCTGACCCCTCCCCTCGGCGGCTATTTTCAAAGCAGTCTGTGACGTAAGAGACGGAAAAGGAGACTAGTTTAACAGGAAGTCACCTGATCTCCCTTGTGGTGAAGTCATCTTCCAGTCACGTTATCTATTCTGTCCTGAAGAATATAACATGACAGTGAATCATTCAGAGGAGCGGCTATACGCAACTATTTGCCTTTTTGCGTGGTTTAAACGAGGCCAGAACCTGAAGGAATGAATACATTCTAATTTTTAAGTAGCCGGGAAACAATCATGGGGTTATTCAATGGTCACTAACTCATTAAACACTATTGTTGTATTAAAACCAAGACCGTCAGACACATTATGTCTCTCTGGGAACGCTTGTAGCAAGCAGACAACAACCTCATTGGGTTATGGGATTAGTAGGCCAACAGTCGAAGGAATAGAAAGGCGGGACAAGAGGGGCTTTAGGCTGTAAAGCAGTATAGTGTGTTAACCACTGAGAGCTGCTGTCAGTCATGTGTTCTCACAGAGTCACCGTGTCTGCTGTTGGTATCAGTGGGCAGGATGGGGTAACGTGTGACTGTTGCTCATCGTGATTCGTGAATGTAGCCTAGACTGCATTCATTCATCTTGTTGCGTATCTTCAATGAACTGGGAAACATGAGTGCCATAATAGAGATCACGATGACTTCAAGAGGGTATTTTCATCATGTTCACGCATCTGTTGTACAGATAATAATGTGTGTGTCTCTGCTGCCCCCTGCAGGCCGAGTCCGGCTACGGCTCCGAGTCCAGCCTCCGGCGCCACGGCTCCATGATGTCACTCACCTCCGCCAACAGCGGCGTCTCCTCCACCTCCTCTTCCTCCTTCAAAGTACGCTACCCCCCATCACCTCCAAATCCAGGGCTGGGTTTTAGAGGAAGCTTTGGTTGGGCAATAACAGAGCCAGGCCTCTTAGAGCAGGAAATGTATTTAGTTTAACTTTAAGTGTGTTCAATTGTCAAAGCACGGCTCACACGCAATTAACCCATGCACACGCTCACACGCCACACTTCGTGTTTCTCATGCAGAGAAATTACCAGGATAGTGCCCACCAATTTGTGCCGCTATTTAACAGTGGAACAGGTAAGAATCAAATGGGTTTCCCATACGTAGGGTAACAAGACGCCCTCTTTTGCCCGGACATGCCCTCTTTTTGAGACACTTTTAAAAAAATGTGTGGCGGAATTTGAAAATTGTCCGGGATTTTATTTTAGCCTCATACATGGTCACATTGAATTTGCGTTGCATTTCTCTGGGTCGTTCACAAACTAGTTAGGCTACACCCTCCCCTACGCCCTCTGTTCACTTTGCATTGGTGGAAGTGAGTAGGGGGAGTGGTTAAGTAGAGCCTTCAGATTGGACGGTTTGACTTACTTAGTTACCGTCATGTTTTGTATTTTTTTTGGACAAACATTAACAAATTTCTCCCCCCTCATCTCACTCTGAACTCAATTCAAAACTTGAGAGCCCTGGTCAAAGTGCTGTCCTTACATTGGTTAACAACATAAAAAAAACCTAACCAGACTCGCAGCAGAGACCTCCTCATACGATGTAATGTCTTTGAGTGCCGATATGTATCACTTTTCTGTTAATACTGCCATTAGGTAATATTAGGATACTTTGTGTTGTTTAGTGTTAGGGCTGGGGTTCTACAGGGCCACCATTTTAAACAGGGTTGTCAACTTTAGGGCTTTGGCTGGAGTGAGACTTTAATAAAAAAAAACATTTTTGGTAACCCTAACCCCATAAAAAAAAATATCTGTCCTCGTTTAATTACTTATAAAACCTCAATTATGTAAAAGACAACAACTAATAATCAGTGGGCTCTGACTCCAAACCCTGCTCTGAACTATGCTCTGTCGTATCAGGTGCAAGGTTTTCAGCAAATCAACGATCAGAGAATACTGCAGAGAGATGAAGGCAGATGTTATAGCTGTTACAGCTGTGGGCTTAAACTCCTCATTAAGAAAGAATACGCTGTGGTCTATCTTTTCATTAAAAAAGAAATTGAGAGGGGACAAAAAAGGATTTTGGCGTGACATTTCTTGCGTGTGCGTGAGAGCGTGAGATTGATGCTGAAAGCGTGAGTGACACGACAGATGCATATGAGAATTGGCGACCCTAAATGAATGTGTGTTCTGACCTAAACGGTGTGACGGGCTGCCAGGGCCTGGGGTCGGCGGGGCGTCTGGGCTAATGTCCGGGTATTAATGTGGGTGCCTCCCATCCCCGCTCTGCTCTGGTTCCTCAGAAGGGCCACAGCCTCCGGGAGAAGCTGTCTGAGATGGAGACCTTCAGGGACATCCTGTGCAGACAGGTGGACACACTGCAGCGACACTTCGATGGCTGTGCCGACGTGTCCAGAGACGTCCTGGAGAGGGACAGAGGTAAGGATCACTGGAGGAGGTGTCCTATTGATTAGGACCTCAGTTATTGATCGGATGATTGGTTATTCCCACGTTGCTGCTTCTTTGGCCCGTTTTGGGGGTCAGAATAGAATCAGGCAGGATGGATAGGTAGTCTGGATTGGTTGAGTTGTACGAGAACAACAGTTAGTGTCAACACGCAGCAGGAGCACTGACCTGAGGTCAGGTCGGGGTCCCATGTAACATGTCAACAGTGTTTAGCGTTTAGCTTGAGAGTGGTGGAATGGAGTTGGAAGCTATGTTTTTTTTAATCTGTTTAATGGCTTTCATAATTCACAAAAACTGTAATGCATAATAAATAATAATACATTTATAAAATATTAACAGAAAGCCAACCAATAAAAATCTTTGAAGTGAGGGCATGTTTTTATGTCTTGCATGCTCAACCATATTCACCCAGTGTGCTCTCAGTGTGTAGAGCATCACATGGTCTCTGTCAGCAGGGCCATGAGGTGTGTGTCCCTAGGGTGAACACTATGAGGAGGCTGTGTGTGTGTGTGTGTGTGTGTGTGTGTGTGTGTGTGTGTGTGTGTGTGTGTGTGTGTGTGTGTGTGTGTGTGTGTGTGTGTGTGTGTGTGTGTGTGTGTGTGTGTGTGTGTGTGTGTGTGTGCGTGCGTGCGTGTAAATGTCTTTAGGGTTAACACTGTGAGGAGGCTATTTGTGTGTGTGCGCGTGGGTGTGTGTGTGTGTGTTTGTGTGTGTATGTGTATGTGTCTTACGGTAATGCTGGGAGGAGGCTGTGTGTGTGTGTATGTGTTCTGTTTTTTAGAGTAAAGCCATGTGTGTGTGTGTGTGTGTGTCTTTAGGGAAAATATGTGTCTTTAAGGTGACCACTCAGGAGGCTAAGCCCTAAAAGCCCTCCGGATTTTCCTCTGCTATGTGTTTATGTGTTTACGTTAAATATGTTGGCGACAGGACTGGCATGCCACACAAAAATGCCTCCCCTTCTCCTCAGCAGCAGTGTTCGTCTCATCGCTCATATAACGACTGAATTAAACAGGATTTAACAGGCTTGTTTTAAGGGTGCTGCGTTCATTTACCTGAGTGCTACCGCCCTGTCAGAGTAGGAGATGTGTCGCCTCCACCATGGTGCCACGCAACAACACGGGTCGTGCATGTCAGTGGACGCTAGTGAAGGAAACACGTACTGACAACAGACACACTGACAGTAGCCCCGTGTCATTAGGACGGCCCAAACGTTTCTCATCCGATGCCGAGCAGAATCAGGACACATGTCTGTTGTAGCGTGTTGGGCGTTTAGGACAAACACATCTACGCAGCCTTGTGTGGAATGTATGCTTGGGGCCTCTTTTACGTTGACTAAGAGAGCAGTCATTCTGACCCCTCTCTTTCTCGGTGGCTCTAGCTCTCCCACTCTCTCGCTCTCTCTCACACTCTCTCTCTGTCACTCTCTCGCTCTCCTGTTCATTCTTGGCCGGCCCACTGCTTGTTGTTTTGTCGCTTTACTGGCTTGCTCGCATATGAGCAGCGAGAATGAAGCCATGCCTTTGTTTCTTACATGCAACCCCCCCCCCCCCAACCACACACACACACACACACAGACCAACCTCTCCTCCATATCCCTTGCTCTCTCTCGCCCTCCCTCTCTTTCTCTCCATCCCCCCTGTTACAGCTCTCTCCCCTCTCTTTCGAAATCGGTGTGCCTTTCTCTCTCTCTCTCTCTCTCTCTCTCTCTCTCTCTCTCTCTCTCTCTCTCTCTCTCTCTCTCTCTCTCTCTCTCTCTCTCTCTCTCTCTCTCTCTCTCTCTCTCTCTCTCTCTCTCTCTCTCTCGCTCTCTCTCTCCCTCTCTCTCTCTCTCTCTCTCTCTCTCTCTCTCTCTCTCTCTCTCTCTCTCTCTCTCTCTCTCTCTCTCTCTCTCTCTCTCTCTCTCTCTCTCTCTCTCTCTCTCTCTCTCTCTCTCTCTCTCTCTCTCTCTCTCTCTCTCTCTCTCTCTCTCTCTCTCCTGGAGATGACACTGGTCTATTGTTGTGTGGGTCATTCTGTCCGTCGCTCTGGGTCCTGCGGTCGAGGCTCTTGCAGTGGTCGCTACATGCCACCTACACCGAGCGGCCCCCGGCAACAGGCCCTCGGCAACCGGCCCTTGCCGTGACAACAGACGGGCCTGACTGGCGCTCTTCTTCCTGCTAACCTTTCCCTCTGTTTTCATCTCTCAGTGGTGGAGGAGGATGAGGATGACTTCCCAAGCCCTCGGGCGAGTGGAGAGTTAGTGCACAACAACAATGGCAGCAAGGAGAAGTGTGAGTATTTGAGCTGGGAAGGAGATCAGGAGTTCTGGAGGGTTTTCCGTAGCCATGCTTTTTTAAATGTGAAAAATGCCGCACAAAAGTTATTTTATTTTAACTAGGGCTTAGCTATATATATAATCTCTGATTTTCTTGGCATGGCGGATATTCAATCGCTTATATTTCTTCTCGATTCAAAGGTCATAAAGCAAGAAAGAAAGTGAACTTTATTTATATATAAGATTTACATTTCTGAAGATACAGGGGGCAGGTTTTTCTACTAATGCTAAAAGTTATTTCACAAGCAAAATATTGATTATCAAATGACAAACTATGACTTTCTGTAAGTAAGTGATCACCCATCTGAGAGTCTGAGAGTGAGTTAGCTTGATTTTCTCCTCCCTCTCTTCTCTCGGGGATCCCATCCCTCAGTGTTCCAGCCTGTGAGTCCCAAGGGGGTGACTGGCATAGACTTCAAAGGCGAGGCCATCACGTTCAAAGCCACCACGGCTGGGATCCTGGCCACCCTGTCCCACTGCATCGAGCTCATGGTCAAGAGGGAGGACGGCTGGCAGAAGAGACTCGACAAGGTAGGGACAAACTCAACAGCCTCACTTTACTCTGCAATCTTACTGAAATATTGATGATAAGCTTTGGATAAAAAAAAAAAATATTGAGGGCACAGAGAAGTTGTTGTTGTTGGAGATGTTTTCAGTTAGTCCACGTTGTCCATACTGTTGTATTAAGGGCAGCATGGTATCCATGCTGCCCTTAAAGCCTCCTGCACCTTGCTGGAGGCATGACCTCCACTCCACCTCCATGAAAATCAAGTGGACCGCGGTTCATTAGACCTTTTTCTTTTTGTTTCCAAGTTTCAAGTTTCCAAGTTTTATTGGTTACATGTTTGCAAAAATAACGTTTTACATACAGGGAAATTAAAAAGGGGTCACCACTCTGTCATTCATTGTGCAAATTACTGGAACCTGAATAAATAACAGACAATAGTATTTTAAAAACAGAAATCCCATAATGAGGTGATGCTAAAAAAAACAGTCATTAAAAATAATTAAAAAATGGTATATAAATATAAAAGTGCATAGAAAGTGGTGCAGAAAGTGCAAGATTGCCAGTTATAGTCCACCGGAGTTAAGCAGTCTAACTTGCCTGCAAAAAGAAGCTCCTCCTCAGTCTCTGTCCGAGCTTTAAGGCAGCGTAGAAGTCTGCCTGACTGCAGCAGGGTGAAGAGGCCAGCATCTGGGTGAGAGGCGTCTTGCCTGATTTCCCTGGCTCTGGCCCTCACCCTCTTGCTGTATGTATATTCCAGGGTGGGGAGGGGTAACCTAATGGTTCGCTCTGCTGAGCGCACCACCCTCTGCAGGGCAGCCCGGTCTCATGCGGTGCAGCTCCCATACCAGGCTGATATGCAGCCTGTGAGGATGCTCTCCACAGCTGCAGAGTAGAAGGTCCTCAGGATGGAGGGGGAGACCTTGAACTTCCTCAGCCGCCGAAGGAAGTACAGCCGCTGTGTTGTGTGTGGAAAGACCATGAGAGATCCTGAGTGAGGTGCACCCCCAGATACTTGAAACTGGGGACCCTCTCCACAGGTTCTCCACTGATGATGAGTCGGGTGAGCCCACTGCCCTGCTTCCTCCGGAAATCGACCAACATTTCCTTAGTTTTGTTGATATTTAGGGCCAGTTTGTTGGTCTGCCACTTGGTTCAGGAAGCCCTGCTCGTTGTTGCCAGTGATGAGACCCAGCACCACGGTGTCATCAGCAAACTTGATGATGGAGGTCGAGCTGCTGGAGGCTATGCAGTCATGCGTGTAGATAGATTGCATTGTAGTAGACTCAGAACGCACCCTGGGGGGTAACCGTGTTGAGGATCAGGGGTGCTGACATTACTCCCCCTACTCTGACCACCTGGGGGGGGGGATCAGAGGGAGCTGAGCACCCAGTTACCGTACATATTTGGGTGTTGATTCCCAGCGGCCTCATCTTCTGGATCAGGCGAGAATGAATTATGGTATTGAATGCCGAGCTGTAATCTATAAGCAGCATTCTCACATAATTCCCTCTCCCCTCATCAAGGTGGGTCAGAGAGTTGTATAAGAGATTGCAAATGGCTCCTGTTTTCCCTGTACGCACGCTAGAAGGTGTCAAATGAGCTGGGCAGGGAGGAACTGATGCAATTGTTTATCAGCTTCTCAAAACATTTCACCACTGCTGATGTCAGGGCCACAGGACGATAATCATTCATGCATGATGGGGTATTTGTCTTTGGCACAGGGATAATGACAGACTGTTTGAAGCAAGATGGAACGAAAGCTTGGGCCAGGGATGTGTAAAAGATTTTAGTATACACCGGGGCTAGTTGGTTTGCACAGGATTTTAAGACCTTCCCAGGAATCTGGTCCGGCCCTGCAGCCTTTTTCCCATTCACGCACTTGAAGACGCTCCTCACATCACTCTCAGTGACAATGAATGGGGTCTCCCTTCCTTGCAGGAGATGGAGAAGAGACGTCGCATCGAAGGCAGCTACAAGTCGACGCTCAATGACCTGAAGAAATCCCACTACAGAGGTCCCGACTACGAGGTGAGACAGGGGCGCTCATGTCTTCTTCTTCGTCATCGTCATCGTCATCGTCATCGTCATCGTCATCATCATCATCATCATCATCATCATCATCATCATCATCATCATCATCATCCTCACTGTGACCATCCCTGTGCTAATGACCCCCCCCCACCCCCTCTCTGACAGGAGGGTCCCAACAGCCTCATCAACGATGATGAGTTTTTTGATGCAGTCGAAGCGGCACTGGACAGACAGGACCTGATGGAGGAGCAGGTGAATGGAGACACGGCGAGATCACTCTCACTTTATACTCATTGTACCCTGCAAACACGAGGTACAGAGCAGAACGTGACTGTGTTTACTGTTGACAGTCTCATTGTGAGAAGACCAGGCTACAGAGGTCCATCCCAGTTCCTTCTGAGGACCTCTACTCATCCACTGGTTCCCATCGCTACTCTGACAAGGTATTCCCAGGTCCTGATGGTTTAAGTTAACGCCGTGTGGTCTCATTTCTGTCCTCCTGTTTCGTCGTTATGAACCATCCATTTGCTCTCACAACTGTTCTAACCTCTGCCGATCTCTCTTGTCTCCCCCGTTCTCTCTTGTCTCGGGGGTCTCGTCTTCCAGGTGGAGGAGATGGTGCAGAACCACATGACCTACTCCCTCCAGGACATGGGCGGGGACGCCAACTGGCAGCTGGTGGTGGAGGAGGGGGAGATGAAGGTGTGTAGATAAGTATTGTCAGTATGGGTGGGATAGTGTCACGGCGAGGCCTGTGTCCCAGCCCAAAGGCTCCGGGTTCGATGCCTAAGTCCGCAGTCTAGCCGTAGGCCTCATGTGGCAGGATGACCTCTAACCCCAATATGCTCCTAATGACGTGTGTCTGAACTCAGTTCAAATTGCTTTGGATAAAATAATCTGTTAAACTATCGAAAATAGACAGCAATGGTACATTTTTTAATATTACAATAGATTTTTAAGAACACGCATTTCATCGAAAAGAAACATTGTAGAATCGTATGAATTGACTCATTTGTGTGTGTGTCTGGCTGTGTGTGTGTGTGCGTGTTTCAGGTGTACAGGAGGGAGGTTGAGGAGAACGGTATTGTGCTGGACCCTCTGAAGGCAACTCACTCCGTCAAGGGTGTGACCGGCCACGAAGTCTGCAACTACTTCTGGGACACAGCCTACCGCAACGACTGGGAGAGTACGTATGGCCACCTCTGTTACCATGGCCGCGCTTTGTAATGCCCCAAAAAGGATTTCTGATGACTTTGCTGACACTTAGGGTGCCTCATTGCTACGACCCATTTGGGATCATTATTGAGTAGCGTTGTTTTGGAAGAGCATTCCAAAGAGCGATGTCGTGTATGAGACGGTGTGGGGTTATCGAAAAAAACCGACGGCTCGATGGAATCCGGCCTCTGTCCAAAATCGGCCTTGGTGTGATTCAAATTAATGAATTTTGCCAAAAGAAAATAACTACTGACTCCTGATACAATAAAACACAGGCCACCGTAGTGGTTGGAAAGGGAGGGGAAGCTATTCAGGTGGTACTAAACTACATACTGTACCTTCAGCTGACAATGGTGTTCATGTTAACTAAGGTATTAATTGATACATGACTAAACCTAATCTTAACCCTAACCCCTAAGCTAATACCATATTATAATGGTTAATTAATGGTTAATTAATGTTTTCTTATCGTTAATGTTAACACTGCATTTAATACCCTTTAGCAACCATCGATAACTTCAACGTGGTGGAGACCTTATCCGAGAACGCCATCATCGTCTTCCAAGCCCACAAGGTAAGACTTACTCACGCGTTCACGATCCAGATGTGTCCCAGATAATCGCTAAACGCTGACTAATAACCTCATGGCCTCGCTGTAGCGCGTGTGGCCCGCCTCCCAGCGCGACGTCCTGTATCTGTCCGCCATGAGGAAGATTCCGGCGCACAACGAGAACGACCCGGACACCTGGCTGGTGTGTAACTTCTCGGTGGACCACGAGAACGCGCAGGTAGGTCTTGAAAATACACACACACACACACACACACACACACACACACACACACACACACACACACACACACACACACACACACACACACACACACACACACACACACACACACACACACACACACACACACACACACACACACACATCAGGAGGTAGAGCGGGTTGGCTGGTAACCGGCAGGTTCCTAGTTTGATCCCCGGCTCCTCCTAGCTGAATGGTGAGTTGTCCCTGAGCAAGACACCTCACTCTGAATGTCACCTGACGACCAGGCTGTCCTCCTGCAAGGCTGACACTGCCGTCGGTGTGTGGTTCGTGCATGAATGGGTGAATATTGGGTGAATGGCAATATTGTAATGCCTTTTGAGTGGCCACTGGTTAAAGAAGTGCGGTACAAATGCAGTCCATTTACCATTTAACAAGCATACACAGGGGACTCAGAGACAAATTCAGACATTCAGACATTTTAAAAAGTGTGCTGCAGCATCAGGCTCTGACCCGGCCCTCTCTCTCGGCCCTCCGCAGCCATCCAGCAGGTGTGTCCGGGCCAAGATCAACATCGGCCTGATCTGCCAGACCCTGGTGAGCCCGCCAGAGGGAGACAAGGAGATCAGCAGAGACAACCTGGTGTGTAAGATCACATACGTCGCCAATGGTAAGGATCAATCCATCTGATTATAGATATATCTGTATGTAACCTGCGTGAACCAAGATTTCTAGTTTTCTTTTAACGCGTGTTTGCAATGACTTTTCATGGATTCACGCGGCCCCTTGGCGTGATGCGTTGGCGCGATGCATTAGCGTGCTGTCTGACGTCCAACTTGTCTCCCTGTGCAGTGAACCCCGGGGGCTGGGCTCCGGCCTCGGTCCTGAGGGCGGTGGCCAAGAGGGAGTACCCCAAGTTCCTCAAGCGCTTCACCTCCTACGTGCAGGAGAAAACCGCTGGAAAGCCCATACTCTTTTAAGGATAAAAGGTACAAATATGAAATAAAAATATCAAAACGGAAAGCACAAACTCATACTATATTAAATTGTACAAAGATGGTCTACATTAGCGAACATTCAAACTTGACATGCCGTTTTGTGTCTTCACACAGTACAAATCGCTTATCTTGAGTTGTTGTGTGTCCTCTCTGCAGTGTACCCCACCCTGCAGGAAAACTGAAGTGGAACCCAAGCTCCGAGCTGAGATAAATGAAGCCGCGCTCCCCCCATGCTACCTCGCTAGGTAGTTTCTACTCCCTTTAGCTTTAGCGTAGCATCCTTGCTACTTGCTAGAGGTTCTTGTTATTCTCCGTGGCTACAGTGAACGTCCTTTGGGAGGAAGGCTGCACCTCAGTCACGCTTTGATGGGTACTTTTGCACAGGAAATGACTTGTCTTCCCCCATTGGTACTTTTTTCTAAATGAGTCATCATATGGGAATAATTAGTCTTGGATTACGTGTTAGTTTATGCATTTAGGCTTGATGGCGTCGCATTGTTTCTTGGTGGGGGGGGAAATTAGTTTGGATGAATTATAGTATGAGCAGTGGAGGTTAGAAGACACTTTAGACATTCAAGGCAATACTATGCAAGCTGCCATGGAGTTGCAAAATACCGCTCTTTAATAGCTGCCCACACACTATCTCCTTTGAATTGTCCCACAAATCCCCCATTGTTCTCTACTGAATGATGGATACATTTCATTTGAGCATCTCGTTATTTCATCATTATTTCAAGACACATGGTCTCTATGGGGTGTCCGATTATATATTTTTTATCAAAAGCTTTTTATATAATGCTGCTAATTTTAGCCTACAGCTAAATGTAAAAGGGGGTGAAATAGTATTTTTAATTCAAAAGAACAAGTGGAGAGGGAGGTCGTCAGTGGATGGCCTCCGATGACACCAGGCTTGAGCTTTAACCCTGTTTAGTCCTTCTGGTGAAAACACCGCTTATATGGTACTGATGGAAGGAGCTTATGTTTTATAAGATATTTAATGTACAATAGATATATCCTGTATGTACTGCTTGGCTTGTTTATTTTATTGCTGATGTTGCGACAACGTGGCATGGCTACGATCCTGTTGTTTTTGTGTTTCTATTAGTTTGTGGTCACTCGCAGTCTACGTTCGCTTTGTGTCAGAATTGACAAGAAATGCCTTAGAATTACAAAACGCTTTAGGATGAGACAGCTTTAGAAAGTGCCTAATGGCCATTTACTCAACACTGGCTAGTCGAGATATACAACAAATCTAAAACTTACCGTACACACAAACACTGTCAGTCCGTGGTTCAGAGTTCTCCACAGTTCGTGTTCTCCAGGACTATGGTGTCCTTCAGTTTTTGGGGTAGTCTTTGTTTTTACAAAACGCTACGTTGTAGTATCCTAGAGACCTCAAATGAATTTCAAGTTCGGCATGAAGTCATGAAAAAAAGAATGTGTGCAAGCTGTAGTCATGTAATTCCCGGGTTAATTTCTGTTTAAGAAGCAATGTGTCGACATACTTAGGAGTCATGGTGCTCAACAGTGGATATTTTCTCCCACTGCTCTCTTGCGTTTCAAAAGCATTCTTAACAATTGGCTTCTGAATCTGGTTTGTAATGCATGTTAACACTGAATGAAGCCACGATTCGCTCATTAGCGTTCTGCAAGTGTTAATTAGCAAGTTTGAGCTGGATGGGAACCACTATTACCGGGTCTTTTACCATGATTTTACATTTAAAAGGTCCCATTAGGATACTCGTTATGTTGAGCATTGTCCTCTGAACAATGCTATGATACAACTTCAATCAAAACAGGTCAATAACCTTTCAGAGGGATTCTATTTTTCAGCTGGTACTTTTTATGCTTTACTGAATTTAGCCAATTTTTTCATGTTGTAATCAATGTAAATTAATTTAGTGATGCATTTCATGCATTTTCCAATTCATGATCTTGATTTGTGTCCATGTTCTTCAACAGCTTTTTTTTCCATTGATTTATTGTAAACCCCAAGATCCTGGTAAAGGATCCTTGGGTCGGGGGGGGGGGGGGGGGGTCAGGTGGGGCGGCGCCGTGGGGTGTATGATACCCGGCTGTACGCCAGGAGGACGCCTCAGCACTGAACCAATACACGACTCCCCTGGAGCTTAAACCCTGAATGTAGTAATAGGGGAGTAATCCTGTAAATGGACGTTTACACTAATGCTGTTGGGATTAAACCGCTGAGAAAATGCGGCACAGCCCTGTTTTTAGGAGCAATGAATGTAAGGACGGCAATAAAGATTCATTTCAACACTTTGGCCTAGTGTTTTGACAACAAAATCACAAAACGCATCAAATAACTGGCACAATGAAACCCAATTTAGGAACGGTTATAAAAGCTTAACATTACATTTTAATCTGCAATTGTATTGTAGCATGCTTGTTTTACAATTAAGGCCCCTTTAGATATGTGCCATAACTCTGTCATTCAGACATACCGCTGTACAGACTCTATTCATGAAATCAGAATACACTCAATAAATAAAATACCCTTCCAACATTTTTACATTACTCTGTACAGCTGTTAATTAAGTTAATATGGCTCTATGTGTTTTGACTCTGGGTTGACAGAAGTGAAATGAGTTGAGATATCACAAAAAAGTCAGAAAATGTTGGCTTTGCTCATTGGGCATTTTCCATCGACACACCAATTACATACATACTCCTTCAGGTAACACTCAATGGGGTTGTGTGCTGAACCTACAATGCATCAGCATGATTTAAAAACAGACAAATAGGACAAGTAGGCAATACAGTGGTAGTGTAAAAAGAATTGATATGTTAAACAATATATATCTTTTCACATTAATAGCAGCGTAAACAATCAAATCGGTCTGGCATGAACAATAGAATATTATTTTCCTGCACATATTTTCCATTAGTGCCATCGATTGCTTTGAGCTGTTCCATCAATGATCCCGAGTATGAATTCAAGGTATTTGGTGGGAAAGGCCAACGCCTTTCCGAACACACAATCCCACACAACCACTGTGTTCATATGCAGATAAAGTGGCACGATTTACAGTCATTACAATTCAAACAAAAACAAACCAAGAAGTTAAGATTAATTGGATGGTGAGCAGCATCCAGTGAAGTCTTCACACAGCTTTAGATTGTTTGGCGAAACAAAAAGGTGCTCAATAACTGAGATGTAGCGAGCGCTGAGCAGTGCTCTGTCCGGACGTGTTCACTGCCACTCCAGTGAGATGTGGTCTCCACTTCCTGTTTCCTGGACCCGGAACATTCTGCTACTCCCTTAAAAGAACAGGTAGGGATCTTTTTTCCGAAGTCACTTTAAGATTCGTTGTTTCCTTCACCAGGATTCAGTTCAGCACTCACAACTCCATGGCAATAAAAAGGGAAAAGCGCCGTATTAGTGTCGTCTTCATCACGCTCTCGTCTCCAACTCCGCCTCAGACTGCGCTGGTGTCTCTGACAAGTTGGCTTTAGATCTAACGGATGGAAGAGGACACAAAATCATAAATAAATAAGCAACCCTGCTGATGATGCATCAAATATTCAAAACGACACGTTTAAAACCAAACGCACCTGTTGTGGGTCATGTGACTTTTGACCAGGTGACCGGCGGCCAGGGCAGCCATCAGCGACAGCTCCCCCGCCAGCACGGCACCGCAGACCACACGGGCCAGCTGGCGGGCGTTCTCCCCCGGGTGGCCCGGGCTAGAGCCCTGCACCCCCAGCATCTGACCAGGGACACACCGTTAGTCTGACCAGGGACACACCGTTAGTCTGACCAGGGACACACCGTTAGTCTGACCAGGGACACACCGTTAGTCTGACCAGGGACACACCGTTAGTCTGACCAGGGACACACCGTTAGTCTGACCAGGGACACATTGTTAGTCTCTTCCTGTTCCTACACAGCGCTGTGAGCTGCAGTCTCATGTCCACAGCTCTAAGGTTCTTCATTTATAATGCTGCCAGAAATGTTACTTACACATTTGACCCTCATCAAAAAAAATTATTTGGATATTGCACTTGGGTGACATTGAGATTTTGATCATATTTTCATGAATCCTCCATCACTGGGTTTCGTGTCTCCCCTCCAGCGGCCGTGTTAATGACTCTCCACTAGTGCCCCCTCCCAGGGGACCGTTCCCTCCCCCATGGGGCTCAGTACCTGCAGACAGGCCTGCTGCGGGGGCAGGTTGGTGCCTCCGCCCACGGTGCCCAGCTCGATAGAGGGCATGGTGCAGCTGATGTAGAGGTCCTCTCCCCCGGGGCCCGACGCCTCCATCTGGGTGATGCAGTTGGAGCTGCCCACGGTCTGGGCCGGGTCCTGGGCAGGTTGGGGTTCAGAGAGGTTAGGAGGGTTTACCAGCACCCTGCACCACGAGGCCTTTAGGGGGCGCTCACCCCTCTGGCCTGGCTGAGGGGCCGAGACTCTGTCTTGTACAAGAGCCAACTCTTCAGATGAGCCGGCAACCAGGGTGCTGACTCCCTGTGGTCACTAAAGATACTATAGCACTCATCGCTAGAGTAGGGGGCTAACCCCGGTGTCTGTCCCACTCATCACTTGAGTAGGGGGCTAACCCCGGTGTCTCACTCATCACTGGAGTAGGGGGCTAACCCTGGTGTCTCACTCATCACTGGAGTAGGGGGCTAACCCTGGTGTCTCACTCATCACTGGAGTAGGGGGCTAACCCCGGTGTCCTGTTCAAAGCATTGGCCTCCTAATCATCCCCTGGTCTCTCATTCGACCTTGTTACCCATGATGCCGTGGCAAGCCTTCAGGTGCAGCCTTGCTGCAATGCGTCACCAAGGTGGGTGCTGAGCCCTGGCAGTGGATGAGGTGGATGAGGTGTCATACACCCACACCCTATGTTAGGCGACTTAGTGTCCGAATTACTCTGGTGCTCACCTGTCCGCAGGCGATGTAGATGGCGGCCACGATGTTGGCGGCATGGGCGTTGAAGCCCCCGATGCTGCCCGCCATCACCGAGCCCACCAGGTTCTTGTTGATATTCAGGTCAACCAGGGCAGCCGTGCTGGTCTTCAACACCTGTAGCAGGTCATGTCAGTTCAATTTTATATGTGTATCCCTTTATCACACTTAGTCTCAAAAGGGCTCTACAGGCCGTGTTCACTACCATTCAACAGTTTGGGGTCACTTAGAATTGTCACTTGGTAAAGTGAGAAATTAAGATACCATTAAATTAATCGGAAATACAGTCCAGACTTAATGGGGTTAATGGGGTTGTTAATGGGGTTGTTAATTGGGTAAATGACTATTCGAGCTGAAAACGGCAGATTTTTTATGTACACCTATGGTTTTTTTTCAATCTACATTAGGTGTAGCCCATTTCCAGCAACCATCACTCCTGTGTTTTAGTGGTACTTTGTTTAGCTCCTCGTGTTAAAAGGCTTATTGATGATTAGTAAACCCTTGTGCAATTATCGTTAGGACCGCTGAAAACTGTTGAATAAAAGAGTGAGTTTTCATGGCAAACATTAAATTGTCTGGGGGACCCCCAGATTAGGGTCATCAGGTTATTACAGGGCATCTATTAAAATGGGACATAGAGAACCAGGTCCAGAGCATTTGCAGTTGAATGAACATCGGATCACTTGGATCACAGGACATCGTCTAGGTACCTCTCGCACCACCCTGGCCGGGATGGTGGCCTCGCACACGGCCGCCTTGCCCCGGCCCAGGATCCAGTTGATGGCGGCGGGCTTCTTGTCCGTGCAGTAGTTCCCGCTGACGGATAGGACCTCCACGTCAGGGTACTGCTGCTGGAGGCTTTGCAGTGCCTGCTCTGTGCCCTGGAGGAGGACGGAGGGGAGACATGACACACACGTAACCATGCAGGGTCCGCCTACAGGGTCCGGGAGCCTTTAGAGAAATGGTTCTGAAGCAGAAGGGATCCAATACTTTAAATAATAGAAAAAGGAGAAGAATAAGGAATTCCACCATTGCTACAGCACCAGTTAGAGACATATAGTTCATTGGTTCTAACCCACAAACCACAGCAGTGTGCGAGAGCCTGTGGAACATTCATTGATGTTATGGAGTGATTTTGTTGGACCTTAGCGCCGAGTATACTGGTTTCCCTAAATTGATTCTATTCCGATTCAAAAGGTCCGGAATCGATTAATTGCTTGATTCGATCCAATTCAATTAGTGATATTTTAGTTGCAACACCAATTTTGCTTAGATATGAAATATATTCTCATAGAACTAATGCTATAAAATGTACAAGGAACCCTCTAATCTGGTGCATTATTAAAAATATTAATGTTTAAACTAAGAATTGACCCAAAAGCAGTAACAAGAATGTACTTTTTATCAAACCAACAGCCTTTCTAAAAAGATAGGCTGACCAAGGCACGCTTCTTGAATTTAAAAAAGCTTTAATAAATAGGCCAATTCATAATGGAATTCTTAAGTTGCCACCCACCTGTCAGGCTTACATTATATCTTATTATCATCAGATTCTGTACAGAAGTCCTCTTAACAAGGAATGTAATGAAAGGACAAAACCTGAACAGATCTGAGCAGCACAGTGGGAGAGAGAGAACCTTGAATGGGTAACCCAAGGTTTTTCAAACTGTGGGGCACACCACCCCTAGGAGGCGCCAGAATCCTTCAGGGGGGTTGAAACGTGAGAAAAATAAAAAAAAAATAGAAGCCTGTGCTCATCAAAGAAACAAACTCATTGTGCCCACTACAGTAAAGATGAGCAAAAAAATGTGGCTAAACTGGCAGTTTACAGATAGATTTTTAAAGGGATAAAGATGTTATAATGTGCTAAAGAATAAAAATATCTTTAAAAAAATGGACAAAGACGTTTAAAAATATGTTTAAAATGTGTAAAAGATTTTTAAAATCACACAGAGGTGTTTGAAATGTTTCAAAGACGTGGAAAAGAACAAAAATATATTTATTTACGTTTCCACAAAAAGTTTGTATTGGGTAATTTGAACCCAGCCCTACAGACCTTGGAGAGCATGTTCATGCCCATGGCGTCCCCGGTCTGGGACTGGAAGCGGATGTACAGGTTCCTCCCGGCCAGGCCCACATGCAGCTTCTCCAGGCGGGCAAACCTAAACGGACACACACCGTGAGGATTTAGCACCCACACATCCTACAAGGTGGATCAGCGTTTAGGCCTGCAGGAACACATCTGTATTATTATTATTATTATTATTATAAAACTGAATATTTCCTTCATGCTTTTATATGCTTAGTTAGTATAACTGTTTAAGACCATTTTACATGTGGGATTCAAATAACAAAAAAAAAAAAATACAGTAAGAGTGCTGACCTGCTAGTCCGGTCGAAGGCCTCCTTCAGCCCACAGAAGCCGTCGGTGGTCTCCAGCCAGGCTTTGACCTCTGCGGCCCTGCAGGCGGAGGCCAGCCTCACAACGGGGCCCCTGGTCATGCCGTCAGAGAGCACCCTGCTGCTGCACCCGCCGCTCAGCTGCACCGAGGACACCGTGGGATTGGGGAACAGGTTAGAAACGTACATACCGGAGGATTATCTTTCTTGTCTTTTCGTCTATCAATTATTTGATGGGTTGAAGCTGAAACATGCATACTATTCATTCAAATGGCTTTGCCTTTGATTGAGCGCAAGAGCTAAAGAAAATAGAATAACAATACATCTGCATTATTAATTAAGATGTAGTACCATTCCCTATACTGGTCACATTTTACATCCATCCATCCATCCATCCATCCATCCTGGGAGGATACTTTTAAAATGCATTTATACAGTAGGTATGAGACCCAATAAGTGCCACGCACACACCCATTCAATCAAGTTGGAATAAAGACAGATTATAGCCTGTGTCTAATCCACACTCATTCATTCATTGACGACTCTAAGGTAGCGTGCAAAAAAGTTTAGCAATCCTGCCCCTAAAACAATGTTTCCTACCCTTCAATTGAAATTCCTATTTTTGGAATTCTTATTAAAATATTCCACCCATTCTGATTAATAGTTTAGCGTTTCCTTTCCATGTGACATCGTTATTTCCATCTGGAATTAATCTAGTGAGGTGATCTTGTCTTTTAACATCACGATGACGTGGCTCTCCATCACCTACACAAAGAGTCCTGCATCCCCTGTTGGTGCTGGCCACCAGACAGCCCTCGGTGGTCGCCATGGGGACGTGGAACTGTGCTCCGTCCATTAAGAGGGGTCCGGCCACACCCACTGGTACCGGCATGTAGCCAATGACGTTCTCACAGCAGTTACCCATCACCTGCAGCAGGGCACACGATGACACATGAGGAGAGGTAGAATTTGATTGGCCCTCCAGGTTCAGGGTGGACGAGTTAGTGTTAACTTTTGACTCCCTTTATTGGAAACTCTTGGAACACAACATTTAAGTTATCCAACTCTCTAATTGTAATGAAAAACAATTTTAAAAAGGATTATAATTTTCTTTAAATACATTCCTTATACATCTTTGATGAGGTCTGGACCACCACTTTACTTTTACATTTATGTTTCAACCTGGTCTCACAGGAATCCGTGAAATGACCACGGACGCTTAACTCATAATCTGTGGAATCCTCCTCACGGAAACACGCCAATTTCCGTAATAAGGCCACGGATTTTGCTCCAATGCAAATTAGTGACACTCATATTCCGTGGCACACAGACACAGACCCCCCTTTCAACGAACGAGTCGACCACGGGTGCTTAACTCAAAATCCGAGGTGGCCTCACGGAATCACTTAAATTGTCCATGATATGCCGACGGAATTTGCTCCAATGCTAGTTAATGACACTCATATTCCGTGGCACACACACAGATCCCCGCCTCAACGAAGACAATATATATGCATTGGAGAAAATCACAGACAATTTAAGTGATTCCGTGAGGCCACCACGGTTTTTGCCTCCGTGGTCATTTCACAGATTCCTGTGAGACCAGGTTGTTACGGTTACATTCAGGGTGTTTAGCAGATGCCCCAAACCCTATCCAAAGCGACTTACAATAAGTACATATGTCAGAAGAAGGAGAAACAACAATATATCGCTGTCGGTAGAGCAGTACAGTACTGCCATGCACCACCAATCACTAGATGAACCCATTCCCCGTACACAACAAAGATAGCTAGGATAAGATGCTACACAACTGAGTACATTTTTGGAGTGCCAGGATGTACAACATACAGTAAGTCGAAACTCGAAGCATGCAGTGCGCCGACAGGCTCACCTTGGAGTAGTCGTAGTGCCTGAAGGGCAGCCGGTCCAGGGCGTTGGGGACTGGCAGTCTGGAGGACAGCATGTCCCTCCTGATGGCCACTCCCCGCTCTGCGTCCTGCAGTACCGCCTCCAGCCTGTAGGCAAGGATCTCGCGGGAGGTCACCAGCTTCTGCACCTCTGCGTCGCTGAGATGTCTGGCCCCTCTCTGTCAGGGTCATGCCAGGGGATGAACAACAACCATTAGGATGAAAACAAAAACACAACCGCAAATACCTGGTGAGCGTGTGGACACACATATTACAAATATCACAAATTACTAACTTTTGCTGGTAACTGTTTATTGTCTTAATGTCACATTATAATAAAATAATTATACAATTACAAATGTTGTTGAACATTGAGACAGACTTAATTACTCAAAATTGTACGGACTGAATGATGGCTCAATGCACAAAAATTGAAATCATTGTGAGGCGCAGCCCATAAGCCAGAACTCCCAAATCATATTTTCTCTGCTTTCTACCTCACCTGTGGATCAGCCAGGATGTCTAGACACTCGTCAAGGCTGCGGGGGTCTTCGTCCTCAGAGGAGGACGGGGTCGAGGCAGGAGTCCCTGCTGGAGAGTCCACCGGGACTGATCCACAGTGGTAGGAGGAAGAGGAGGAGGAGGGGGAGGGGGTGGGAGGGGTCTGTGCAAGAGTCTCTGCTGGAAAGTCCACCGGGACTGATCCACAGCCGCCGTTCTGCTCTGTGAACACTTTGGCCTCAGTCGCCTTTCCTCTGGAAACTGAGAACCAAAACAACAGAGAGTAAAGCCATGTTCTGTTATGATACAGTTTACACTGTAATCTCACATAGCAACCAGGCAAAACATTCCATAATAAATTATAGGCATAATATGTCATTTCTGCCACTAGTCGCTCAGTTTGAATTAGCCAAAATAACATAGCGATTGCTTGCTAACTTACCATTATACGAGTGACTTCCCAAACAGCTGTTGAAAATGTTATGTGGGGAAGCCCAGCGCGGTTAACCGTAGTCAAAACAAATCATAGAAATAACTAAAAATAACTTGGTGAGCGCTTTGAACCTTGTTGTAACGAAACTGTACTCATTAGCTCTGTGGCTGGCATGTCAAAGCAGCACGTCTTAGTGAGACGGGTCAATCTAAAATATCATATCAGTACATGGGATCTCTACGGTTTCGCATATTTCCACAGATGTTCGACGGAAGAGGAATACGACACCACTGATTGGTTTGAACATTTGTTGGAATAATGTGAGAACACTACTCAACAACATATATAGCACAAGTTAGGTCGCTCGGGATATCCGACTCCGGAAATGTCAGCTATTGCACCTATCATCAATCTGTGAGCGTGATGTTCTGAGGGCCAAACTCACGTTTCTCTGTGAGGTCACGCGCAGGCTGGCAGCTCGGGGTCTCCCAGGGCCAGGCCGGCCAGGCGGGGCCGCTGGTGGGCAGTGGCTTAGCCCCCCCGGAGATCCGGGGATGTACGAGGGCCGCGGGGTCCTTCCTGCAGCAGCTCTCTGGGGCCCCTCTGTGGGGGCCCATGATGGGGCTTGTGATGGACAGGGAGGACTCGGCATCGCTCGGCTCAAAGAAGACGTACTTGAGGGCCAGCAGCAGGGCAAGCAGCAGGCTGACCGCCTGCTCCAGGAGGTCCATGCTGAGGGACATGAAGGGTTGGGAGCTCTTAGTTCTGAGAAAATACTAACACAATAAAAACTATAAATACATAAAGTTTTTTTTTTATGGTTATCCATAGAAAGGAACCGAAGTCTATTAACACAACATAAAAATAAGGTTTTTAATGTGTTCAGATCGTCTTTCCAAGAATCCATACGTGTCAACTAGGGCTGCACGATATTAGGAAAACATGCAATATGCGATAGCATTATTCTATATTAAGATAAAGAACTTCTGGTGGGCGGAGAGCGGATGAGAACCAAAACAGTATTTTAGTTTTCTGAAATTAAAAAATATGTGAAATATTTGTATGCCTAAATTACCATTAACACTTCGCAAATATGGGGGGACATTTAATAACCTAATGTTACGAGAGTAGCATATGTGAGTGTGCGAGAATGGCAGTGTGTGTGTGTGAGAGTGGAGAGCGAGCGGTAGCGTGTGTCAGTCTAGTAAAGTAAGGAACGAGTCCGGTTGTGTGTAAGAATAACGTACCCAGCCTGTCAAGAATCGGTTGCCGCCTCATTCCGACCTATAAGAACAGCCACTGTCGGTCAAAGCGAAGGTACCCCCGAGAGAACGTCTCCACTGCGCTCCTCATACTGTCTGGGAGCCGACAGCAGGAAAGGTGTAACAGAACTCTAACCGTCTCGTAGTGGGAGGCAGAGCACAAGAGAGTCGTGCTCCAATGGTGCGAGATAAAAATAAAGCACATTCATTTGAATGATTTTAGCTTGCGCGTGATTTAACGCAGGCATGGGTCGGGTAGCGGACCAAATATTAACAGGTCCGGGCGAGTGTGGATTTAATTTTCGATATTATCACGGGTGACGGGTCGGATCTGGTGCTGAATTTTGCGGGTGCGGGCGAGTCTCAAAAAATGGACCAGTGCACTCTGGCGTAGACTACATTTTATCGAAGTTGAACTAATCTTTGTGGTACGTCTATCGCAAGCGTTGATAGTGCGACGTTTTCGATATATCATGCAGACCGAGTTTCAACGGTCCCAGTCTGTATTTCAACTCAGGCATATTCAAAATGCATTTCCTAGATGGGGTCACGAGTACACCAATACTTGTAGCAGTTGTGTGAATGAAACATCCTACAAATCAAAAACACGAACGCACGCTGAATAGTTGGCGCTTACCAACACAAAGCCAGATAGCCTGAACTCACCTGCCCAGCTCCACGGGCCACGTTCGATCTCCAGAGCCCAGCCTGCTGGCGATAGGCCCTTCCTCCGAGGTACGGTTGTGCCTCGGCTGGTTGGTAGCTAATCGAGAGTGGGCGTGGACCAGCACCAGGCCCAGCGACTGGGGAGACACAGCCACGGTCTCACTTGTATTCAGTGGCAGGTAACAAGCATAGACCAAACCACTGCTTTTGGACATGCTTAGAAAAAAAATGTGATTCTACTTCTGCCACTAACTAACCATCACATTCAAAACAAATGATTATTTTTTTCATCAAATCATTCAATCTGAAAAAATGTGAAGGACATCACAAGTTACCATAGTCCAAAGTCACGTCTTACATTTGTTTGCTTTATCTGATAAGCAGCCAAGAAGAAAATAGGTATTTATTTTATAAGGTTGGGTATTAACCATAAACAAATAAGAATTTCTGTAGCATCAAGTCGCAAAAGTTTTGAAATTGTACTTTGTAATGATAGATTATAAAAAAAAAATATTATTAGACTAATGTCCTGTCCATCGACTCATGGTTGCAGCCCTATATGTCAGACTCAGACTCACCATGATAATCTTCACCCTCTGAGTGACTGGGTTCGGCTTGTTGACCTCCTCTTCCTCCAACACACGAGCGAAGTGGCTCAGCTGCCAGACAGGGCGGCCCTCACGACACTCCCTGGACAACTACAAAAAACAACTGAGAACCTGCCTCAAAAAAGGTACCACCACTTTGACTGGGCTCTTCAGCCACCACGTCTCTATAGCTAGCTGGTGTTTGGTCATGGTTACCTCCAGGACCAGGGAGACGCATGCAGGGAAGAAGGTCATGAAGACCAGGTAGTTGGCCAGGACCGACATGCAGCCAAAACAGCACATTATCTCCAGCTGGGGAACACCTGTCAAGACAAAAGGATCACATTCATCAACATTCACCCTTAACAAGATGACCACAGAAAGGTCAAACATGGGCACGTCCAAGGCTATTGCCTTTCCTTCTAGAACACCAGGGCCCAAGTGTCCGAGTGTCCGAGTTTAACTTTTAAAACATGGAACATATGGTTTATTTGTTTGTTGCATCATAAAATATGTTATAGCTGTAGGGATTGCTAAAGCGTGTCCTTATAGTGGTTTGGTCACACAAAGCTTTATGCATACACATAAGAGTACAGTTATGTTGTTATAAAAGCTTAAATTGCAGTAGACCCTGGTCTAAACCCTTCACTCATCATATGAAACAGAATAAGGAATTGCTCAACTGAGTTTTTTTGCAGGATTCCCTTGAAGTGCACTTCTGAAGTAGCACATTTAGGCTTGTGGTTTGTGGGTACAGAACACCCTTTATATATCATGTCAACAATCATCTGAGCCCAGGTACGGATATTTGATTTCTACCGCTACTTACACTATGCCAACCAATTTCAAATTGTACAGAGAGTACAGTAAGAACCAAAACGTATTGAGACAATCTCTGAAAGGCCACACAGAATACCTGACATGGTCCCCACTCCGATGACCAAGCACTCCACAAGAGCGTCCAGGGTGAAGGTGGGGCCCAGGATGGACATCTCCATGGGCAAATGTTTCTCCCTAACTTCCTCCTAAGGGGGAAGGTCACACTGTGTTACAGCATTTAGAGAACAATTCAGACTAAATCAGGTCAAAACAAGCAGGATTTCTTACCTGAGAAATTTGAGCTGAGGGCAAAATTTGGCCAAAGCACAAAGCTTGGACGAAGGTTCGATGAGCAGGAGAAAGAATTGGAAGGGCCTTCACTGCAGGACAAAGTGGATAATATTATGTACACGTTTAGCAGTGCTCAAATTACCACCAAATCAAATTATATCATCTTTCAGTTTTTCCTCACTCTATGCTTACTGCACAGACAAAAAAAGAGGTTTTCTGAACAAGGGATGGATTATTAACAATATATTAATCTAACCTTAATGGAATCATAAAACAAATCTAAATGAACTGAAATTCCCCATACTAAGAGCATCAAGCATGGTAGCCCGGCTCCGCCCGCCTAAGTACTTCCGCTCAATTTAAATTTCCCTTCAGTACTAGAGGTGGTTCGGTCGCGAACTGATTTCGTTCGAGAACGAACGAATCGTGTTAGAGACGAACGACCCGACACTGGTTCTTCTCTCTCGTTTGCGTCGTTCTGCCTCGTTCGCGGTCGGTCGTCTCGTGCGCGTCGGTCCGTCTCGTTCGCGTCGTCGTCTCGTTCGCGTCGTCGTTGACTCAGAATTGACTCCTCCCAGACCCACGACTCGCAGACAGTTTCCGTTCAGGAAGACGAGGACCGAGCGACTCGACGGCACGAACACTGTTGCTGCACTGCACCAGGAGAGGTTATAGTTATAACTAGGCTTTACTTAGTTAGCTTCAACGATACATTGAAGTAAACATCTTGAACGTCATGTAGGCCTACGCAGCAGCACTATGCGCAGGTGATGCCGCAAAGCATACATATTAACTAACGCATTAATTCTGAGGTGAAGTAAGCCTCAGGTTGGTCCGTTACATTTTCTTGTCAAGTAGCCTGGTGTTTACATTTAGGGTTAGGGTTTCACATTTGTTTCCTTTTATCTCGGGGTATTTTTTTAATATATAAAATTAACGATATTGATCTCAACTCAAGGATAAAGTGATTCGATTCGCCATTCGATTCACCGGGAAACTCGACTGAACAGTTCAGTCGAGTTTCCGTAGCACTGAGTCGACTGACTCAGCGAGAGACCATGCAATGGGTGCATTGCATGATGCGATTCACCGCTACCGGAAACGGAAACTGGATTGAACCGGAAACTGGGCTGAACGAACGAACGAACGATTCGCGAACGACTCATCTTGGCGAACTGACTGACGCGAACTGGTTCACGTAAACGAATCATTGAATCCACCTCTATTCAGTACTAGGTCTGGGTCTGCGGTATGTAGAGTGGTTTTCTCGTCCAATCAGCGAACACAGGGGAGTGGCTCGAGAACAATGGCGGTTAAAGTCAGCTCACATTGATGGACATTCTTACGCACCGGTCTTTAGGTTTGTTTACACCCTGCGCGCAAGGTGATTCCCGGCAAGCGTTTAGCGATTGGTTATGGCCAGATCCAGAGTGGCACTGGCAGATCCGATAGTTTTTAAAACTTACAAGACCATCTTCAACTGAGTACATCGTGTCATTGAGTGGGGTCAGACATCTCTGTACAAATGAAATAAGTACGAAGCTGTAGGACCAGGCTACAAACATTGGCACCTCAACTTTTAGAAACAGTTGTTACGTTCGTGATTACAACTTTTCAATAATTTATACTCCACTTGAGACCTGTCAGCTCTTTCCCGGAGAAGTGGAAGACCACTGTACTAAACACAAAGCTGGGAGAATACAGTGAATAACCCTGCAATACTAAAGAGATCCAGAGAGAAAAATTTAATGATGCATCATCAATGTGGACAATTAAGAATACACATTGAGGGCAACTATATTCATTAGATCAAGAAGGTTATCACACGTAGCAGACTATCTCACACTACCACAGGTATGTTTTTGGAGCACCAGTGACCGAGGTTCGTGAACTGAAAGTATATGTATGATAATGCCATGCACGCGCGTGACAGTCAACATGATGACATCGCTGCCGCAATTTCTCTGGAAGATTAAGAACAAATGAGGACATGAGCCATCATCTACTTTTTACGTTGACATCACCCCTCTAAAGAAGCTCGACCTTAACGCCTTCACCTCCTGACGCTTTGGGGCACTTCATCCCAGCGGCACACCTGGCTGCTGGCCACGAAGCTGTTCAAGGACATGAGACACACTGTTGATAGCTTGCGATGGTTCCCACGATCCACTTCCCAGTGGGGTGGGAATGCGGACCAGCAGGCCGTGCAGCCTGAAGAGCCCGCTCAGCATTCTTCCTGACTGCCTTTCCACACCTCCTGGTTCTCGACGAACCAAACTGTATAGACACAAGAGACAACTCGTTTTATCCAATAGTGAGACAGACTTCCCTCTGGTGGGAGATCAACGCATACAGTATGGTTGTATGAGGTCTTCCAACAATATGAACTGCTGATTAGTAATGGTGGTATAACATTGTTATCTGCAACGACACTTCACTCTCTACTGTGTTTAAAAAAATCCACACTTACAAATAATTTCTCAGCTTTTAACTGTCTCGTTAAATGTCTCCGCGTCTCACTGGTTGACTGAGTGACAGTGTCTGAGGTAGCAAGTCAGAGCCCGCTCAGCTCATCACACCAGCCCTGTCAGAAGGCTGTCAGCTCCACTCAGAGCGTTAGCATCAGCGTTAGCATCATGCAGCGGTTCAGTATTGAACCTTAGTCCAAGTTGACACAAGGTCTATCTCGTGAACAGAGTCTATGTATAATAAAGCATTGCTTAATCGGACCGAATTTGTCGACAGTCGTCTTACTTAATGGTGACTTTTCCCCGTTCTATTGTGGTGGTTGATTTGACCGTAAGCAGGCGATGACCCGTCCAACTTTCGGAGCATGATGTATCCTCCCCGCCATCAACACTGGCGACCCGGGGGAAGCGCCAGGGAAGCTCGAGTCAGTGACGTTCCTAATCTATGGTGACGTTCGTTTTCTTCGTTCTTTTCTTTCTTTTTTTGTTTCTTCTTCTGCTTTCGTTGTTCGTTATTGGTGGCCCGTTTTTGAAATGGGCATATACATACTGGCTCGTATGACTGATCGTGACGTAAAAAGAGTAAGTAGTTGATGCAGGGTATCGCAGAAAAATGTTTTTTCATGCGAGTATTGTGACAGTCTAAGCCCGGATGAGTGTCTAACGGGCAAAAAATTCCTAGTATACATCCAGAGTCACTACGTCGGATACTGTAATCCATATGCAACGCGAGGCACCGTTGCGAAAAAAACCGTTTAAACATTCGATAATTGGCGGCGGAAAATGCGAGCGTATGAATGATAAATGTAAGTAGTTAGTTGTTTTATTTATGATGTTGGTAAGGCTTTCGCTATTGTATATTGTTAATCGGTGTGTTTTTCATTGTTAACTGAACAAATGGCTCAACCGTATAGCGAATGCGGCAATGGGCAAATATATACCGGATGACATTCAGCTTTAATTTAATGGAAGCTGTCACAGCTACAGCAGCCGGTTTTGTCAGATCGCTTCGATTTAACTTCTGTGGCAATCCATAGCACGGACGACTAAAGAGCTTAGTGTGTCTTGTTGTAGGGACTGAATGTAGACAGACCGAGCTGCTCATCAGTTGGAGCGATCTACGAAGATGAGGCGCATGTTCACGATGGGCAGGAAGGATGCGGCCGCAGAAGGGGTTCGAGTTAAGTTCGGTTTAGTTAGATTACATCGTTTGCCATGTAGTCAAGAACTGTTTAGTTTTCATCCCTTTTCTTGATAGAGAATTTATTAAGGTCCAGGGGTAGAGGGGGGAGATGAGGCACCAAAATTAAAGGAAATGGGAGAACCTCAACAAAATATAAGGTAAGGATGTCATCGGAAATGTCTGTTATTTTTCCACAGACTACATTAGGTATGATTATTGTCATTAATGCTGTTGCTGCTTCTGGTTGTTTTGTAGGAGTTTGAAAGCACCCAGGACAGGGGTGAGCACTGAGGGAAAGGGAGACGACCGACGTGCTGACATCCTGGAAGGGTGTATGGGCCAATGGAATTGAAGGCAACTAGGCGGGAAGGCCATCAATACAGGTCCTCCGTACTACGTGGATGCATCCGCCCAGAAAAAATTCGGTGGTAGTGGTCTCTCCTCGCCTCCAGTGCACCCGATGTACCATCTGTGGCAAAGGAGGGGAGTCTGAATGGCAGGAAATGTTTAAGATCAGGAGGAAGGAGGAGAAGAGAGTATTCAGATTAGAAGAGAGAAAGGCGAGAGAGAGAGGCCGATTGAAAGAGAGGTCGGAAGGAGAAAGAGCGGCTGAGCTGGGAGAGGAAGAGAAGGAATTGCTGGGAAAGAGAGAAAGAGAAGAGAGTACCGAAGAGAGGGAGGAAGGGCGGTTCGGAGATGAAAGAGGCAAGAACGAAAGACGATCGAGAGAGAGCAAGGCTAGGGAGGAACAAGGCTGCATTGTCTAAAAGTATTGTTGAACAAAAGGAAATAAAGACTTTAAATAGCATGTTCATGGTCTGTTGCTCTTTCTATAATTTAGGAAATAAGTTAGTTTAAATCATTTTGTAATTGAACAAGGTTGTGAATATGAATGTTAGTAAGGACAGTGACAAGGTTTAAACAGTCAAAAGACCGGAACATGGGGCATCACAGCCCCAAAGACAACAGGTAGGAAGCACACCAAGAGCGAACTATATACAGGTATATCTATATAACTATTTGTACAAATGAGTCTCCGGTGTCAGACCGATGTTCTAGTAACACATGATCATCTACAGTGTCTATGCAGGCATTGGTGCAGAGACGAGCAGCCATCTGCGCTGATGTTGTCCC
>OLKM01000207.1:37306-42306 GCA_900291075.1 Melanogrammus aeglefinus
GCATTGCAGCAGGCCACAGCCGTTAGTACTTGGGTGGGTGGGGCCGTGGGGGGAGGGTTAGGCTATATAAATTCGAAATTATTTCGATTAATCCTGTCTCCTGTAAGTATTTGATCACTGCCTTGAAAGTGATACACCCTCTCCTGCTGTTCCCAGTATGCCACCCAGACTCCACACTTCCTGCTCTCTGCAATTTATCAGCCAACATCATTCTCTCCTCCATGTATCTCTCACACTCCATCAATACATGTTCCATAGTTTCTGTTTTCCATATTCACAGCCATCCGTTCCCCTTTTCCCTATTAATAATAAAGTTGTATTTAGTCGTGTATGTCATATTCTCATTCTTGTAAGCACTGCTTCCTCCCTTCTATTTTTCCTTTTAACACCATGCACACTAACATTTCTTTGCATATTATAGTAATTTCTTCCAGCAATTTATCTGTCCCATCTATCTTGCCACTTTTTTATAACTTATTTTTTTAATATTGCTTTAACTTTAATGCTGCTTTCCCAGAAGGCATATCTATTATATTATTCATTTTCGTTGCTATTTTGGCAGTTTTGTCTGCTCCCTCATCCCCTTTGATTCCTACATGGGCAGGTACCCAGCAAAATCTGACAGATATTTCTGTTCTAGTTGTATGTCTAAAAGGAGGTTGTCTATTACAGGACCCCACATTCTTCTGATTTAGCTTTTGTTACCCATCCAAATCCATTACTTTTGATAAATTCCATATTCCAAACATTCCTGGATTAGAGTTTTGTCAGGATTTTCATATCAAAATCCCTGTAGTCGTCTCCAGTATATCTCTTTTGAGTTATATCGGCATTTCTCCTATTTCTACGTATTCCATTAATGGGTTAAAACCATTAACGTGGGGATGTCACGTGCAACGTCACCTGAGAGGAGGTCGTCTCGTTTGTTTGTCTTCTTTGTTATGCTTTTCTGTGTGGCATTTTATATTTTTATGGGAACCAATAAAGACTTATACAGATTGGCTTGTGAAGTTTTTTTTTTGTACATTAATAATGATATTCTACCAAAGACGAGAGAAAAACAATAAACTGACTCAAGCAAGAACAACAAAATAAAGTGAAGCTGCATGTGATAAGGTTGTTGTATGTTTGAGGTGTGGACCAACTGAACCAACCCGTCCAATAGGCAATGTAGCAGTAGCTGAACCCTTTTAGTTTGACATACTAGACTAGATAACCGCCATGTTGAATTTAGCCATGTTTCGCACTACCAGAATCGGGTCCTATGAACTAACCCAATTATTTGATTTTCTTGTGTGTCATGAAAATGCACTTACATGAAAATCGATTATTGGGTTAGTGCTACTATAATTGGATTATTGAGGTGCATGTATACACCATAGGCGGACTAAAATGGAAAATCAAATCGGGTTTCTCATAGTCGGATTAATACCCCTAGGCTATTATTCGATTGATAGTAGCATTAAGCGTGCATGTCAATCAAATTGGAATTGGAGTTAGCGTTAAAGTTACTACTTTACAACCGCGTTGATGACTGAACATTTAGAAAAACATGTAGGCCTACTTTTAATCAGCCTTGGGGGAAATCGAAGCGTAGTAGCCTACTGAATGCATGTTGATGATGATACACTTCTTATCATCATCAAGGCTTCCTCCATCTCCTGCGCCACCTTTTAAAAAAATCGCCGTTTCTCATTTTCCGATGGCGAAGTGTCTGTCTCCAGTAAGCTTGGATTCCCTTTTTTGGACAATAAAACTGTTGAACTGTTCCAACGCTGGTCTCGGTCTGTGCTGTTCTTGGGTCCAACCTCACGTCCCATTACAATTACTGTGTTTACACCAAGCTGATCAAATAAATTGCCCATAGTGGGATTAATGCATTTGTTTGTGATGTATTGTGTTGTATTTTAATGTTTTAGCACCTTTTAGAGTCAGACAGGCCTTGATCTTCATATCGGCCTACCCTGATCCTTCAGAGACAGAACACGCAGTGCATTCCCTTCATGCCTCAATGTTTTGAATTCACATTCAAAATGTTGGCATTCCTCCGATTCTTGAAGTAAAAAAGTGTAATGAGTAAGAATCTTGGTTCACTGGTTCTGGGTTCATATAAAATGATGTATTAATAATAGGTGTTAAAAATATATTCTATTCATTCCATAGAAATATGTGTTGAATGGTATGTCTGCCACTTTATTGGATTGTTCATTGTATGCATTAGTCTTCACTTGCTTGGCTCTGTTTTTACAGTCAACTGAACACTTCAGGGTCTTCACCACCCTGAGTTGATGATCTCACGAGAATGCTAATAATTTGTGTCTCTTCAGCAGTGCTATTGTAGAGCTTCCTCCTTGAAACTGTGAAAGGACAATGTGGAGAGGGAGCTTTTCAACCGCTGATCAGAACAGTACGTTCATCTGGCCTTGCCTTTTGGTACTGGTATCAGCTTTCTGTCTTCATTGTCAACGTCTGCTGCTGCCCATCACTGTTGAACTGTGTCAAATATTGCATGGCAATTAACAAGGCTTGAGCAGGTACCTTGATGTAGAACTCTATTTCACACTCCGCACCAACTGTTTGAAGACACACTAAACACACCACTCCAACTATTGTCTCCCCCCGGCTCTGCTCAGGGCCAAACTGAGGGTCATTTCATGGCAGTTGCAACCACTAAGGAATGTGATGATGTTTACCTTGATGGCAGTTGGTCCATGAGCTGTTTGTGTGTATATCTTCGCTCTTCATGACTTTCAACAAGTCTGCTCCACCCTTCATGATCTCCCTTTAAACTAATCTAACTTAGTGTCTATGTTTAGAAGTCTTAACCAAGACCCCACCACACATGAAACTGTGGGTGAAATTAATATTGAGAATGCATTCAAACCACATACAACTGAAATAAGAAATACTTTAAATACTCTTCAATCTAACTCGTTAAAAGGCTTGACCATTTTGCATTTGAAAACACAATTTCACAGATTCTATATTTTACTTTTTACAGAAGAAGAATGTTGAATGTTACTCATCCTACACTCTGTGGGGATTTATTTTACTTAAGTAGTCTTAACTATATGTACTGTATGCAGGGGTACTAAAGTAGAATATGTATAACAAACTATAGGAATATCTCTATTCTCCAATACACTAACTATAGGTCTACAACATAAAATCAATATTGGCAATGAGTTATCTGGTTGGCCTCAAATTTGTTGTTGGAAGGATTTATATGAAGTCGTTTTCCACCATTTGCAAACTGTGACATAGCAGCTCAGAAACAGACAGAGAGAGAGAGAGATAAATAAGTTTCATGATCTAATTCATAATTTCAAAGTAGCCTGTATCTCCAGATGAATATCCAAATGAAACGTTACTAAAGAGGCTTATTTCAATCAACTTCTTAAATTATATGAATATTAAGTAATTGTATATGATCTATAGACGGTATGCTGTATGGCTTAATGGTTCAAAGACAAGTAAAAAAAATAGTGTATGCATTTTGAAAAGATAGGTCTGTAGTGACAAAAGGTAATATGCAGACAATATGCAGCACTGATTAAATATTCAATAAGCTTATATACATCCACATTGGTTAGCATTGACTGTAACGCTGGATAAAAACAGTTCCCTTAATTTCTATTCATGATTAGCAACCATTTTCATGGGCAATGGATGGCATTTTCGGCCATTAATGGCGCGTTTCCACCGGAGGGTGCGGTTCGGTTCGGTTCGCAAAGGTACGGCACATTGTCTATGAGAGAAGCTTTGGATTTTTTTTAATTTCCATTAATACCCATCGTCAAATTAAAAGGACATAGCAGACAGTTGAGCAGTGGCAGAGATGTTAATTATAGATTTTAGTAATCTCCCAATTAACCCCGCGCATTTCACTACTGTGAGGCCCCCTGCGACTTTGCAGTTTTGTCAGGAAATATTTCATGAAGAAACACTATATTTCAACGTTATGATATTTCAGCAAATTATTTATTTAAAAAAAAAGCAGGTTATTGACCTGAATTATTCCGAATTATTATACGGCTACTCACACATTAAATTTCCTCTTGAAAACAAACATAATCATTTTCAAATAGTAATTTTTTATAAAAAATTTGCCACCAACAGAAACACACATGAGTGCAACAAGTTATTTAATTTTGATGATTTGTTTAATTAACTTACAATAGAAATTCAGACGGTAAATAAGAATATAATTCTGAATGAAAGAAATAGCAATAAAAAAACAATTAATCATAAATGGTTTCAACTGATTATAATTAATCATCCTCATCTTATACTTAATAGACTAACTCAATTACATAAATGTGTTTTCTAGAAATAAATGAAACGGGGGGATTTACAGAAAGATTGAAAAGGTTGAGACAAAGCGCTCAGTTTGAACTGGTTTCTCTATATTTCCACTTGGGGGCAGTATCGTATCTCATTGGTTGATTGACTGTCACGAGACCCCACCGCCTCTACAGATCCATTCATGCAATGGACTCTTAAAACCCTTCCCTTTAGCTTGCTATGTTTGTTTTACTAGTGTGTTAAATACTGTATATACTGTATAGTCCATGTTTTTTAAGAATTTGTAATGACAAATGCTTTTGCTGTGATCGCAAAAAATAATCAATAATAATATAAAACAGAATATTTATGTGTAAACAAACACAAACATTATAATATGTGCATATGGCTATCAATGTATATGTTCTGTAAATATGTTGACTGTACTGCTCTTATGAAACCAACTGCTTAGAAAATGTTTTGAGTTTAGAGCAATGGCTCTCAACATCGTCTTGCATCTCTATCCTCAAAATAACATATGCAACAAAACAATATCATTCATCGAAGCTGACCCAATCTTGATAAACGGTGAAATATGTTGCGTTTAACAGAAGTTACCTAAGCCTGACAAGTGTGCCAGCTGACAGTTAAATCAATACTCATGTAGACATCATGAAAGTTATTGGCTCACTTGCTTTTGTTCATTTTTTAGTGTG
>OLKM01000207.1:47306-53572 GCA_900291075.1 Melanogrammus aeglefinus
GAAAGGAAGAGTAAAAGTGGAAAAGAAGCTTTTCCTTTTGACCTGTTTGCTGTGTCCCTAGAAAGTTCCACAAAGAAGTAGATGCCTTCATTATCGTCCAGTGATGGTGACATGTTTTCGTATAGCGTTTTTTTTTTGCTGAGCTGAATTGTCCATGGTTTACCTCTTGTACCCCAGTCCCATGTCCACAGGGGACTAATCTTTGGGCTTTGTTTATGGCCAATCAGATGTTTTTGTGTGTGTTTTCTCCAGCAGTCTGTCCCATATTCCAACCCTTGCCCTTTATCTTTGTGTTATCTGAAGTCCAAAAAAAATGGAGGAAAGTCATTGAAAACAAGTCCATTATTCTAAAGACCTCCTTAGAAACGTGAAGGGTTCTTGCGCGCCAGAAATTGGATTTTGCACAATCTCCTGAATTGATTGGAAAAAAGGGGGGGGTTTTAGTCCATAGTCCCCCCCCCCCCGGCTTCTCTCTACCAGGCCGCCGTCTCCCCCATCTCCCCCCCCTGGTGGGACATGGGGGCGCTGTAGCTGGAGTTGCTGGCCAGGGAGAATGGGGGGCTGGGTCCTCCCCCATACGCCTCCCCCGGGACCGTCTGCAGGGACCCGGGCAGACCCGGGTCCGGACTGGGCGTCTCCGCGTGGGAGATCATGTCCGTGAAGCGCTGGTCGTCTGACGTGTGGTGGCCCGGACCGGAGCCCTCCAGGCCCCCGGGGCCCGAGCCCAGGATGTAGGGGGACTCGGCGGGGGAGTGAGCCTGAGAGGAGGGGGGTCCGTGGGGGAAGAAGTCATAGGTGCTCCCTGGGCCATAGTAATCGCCCTGGTACTCTGTGGGGGACACAAGAGGTCAGTGAGGGGGGAGCCACAATCAAAGACGATTAGTCCATGTATATTTATGCACACATCAGTGTCTAACATTTGGAGTTCATTATCCAAAACCAGGAGGGAGATAAAATATTAATCTTATCTGCTCTGAGCTAATGATCATTTTGAAGATTATTTTCACCTCATTAGCTAATTTCAACCCTCACATTATTCACCCGCTCACCTTTTCAAGTATGCCACCAAAAGAAAATTGTTATTGGTTATTTCACATCTGAATCAAATGAATGGAACTTCCTCTACAGTTGAAAAGAAATTGAATCTAAACGTTACGCTCTTCAGGCCTCTGTCTCACACACAGCGTCTGTTCAGCACAAAGTCCACGTGCATCCCTCTCTGATGTCCAACTTGGCCCTCTCTCTGTCTTCCTAAACCCTTCTCTTGACTCTACCTCCGGCTCTCTCCAAGCCTCCAGCGCATGTCCCTGTGCAGTGTGCAACCTGCTGCCCTCTCTGATTGCATTTCTAATTCAAACAGAAACTGCTTCCTCAAATAAAGCCCACCTCGGTCCTGTCGATGACACACGCATAACAAATTCAAGCGTCCATCTCGTGCCGTAGTCCTCATCAAACACAGCTGAAGACATAAAGAGAAACATGAAACGACCTGACCCACAGAAACACTTTAATGCACCGCGCTTTTTCATCCAAACAGGGTCTTTCATTGGATGACAAAGCAATCTAGGCCTTGTTGTGCGTTGCATTGTCGTGTCCTTATGAAAACATCCTGTCTGTCTTCACAGTGCCGGGCTGTTTAATAATCAACTGGTTTCCTGTCCTATAGAGTTTCCCCAGAGGCCATGAATCCACCATGAACCAAGATCCCTAGTGCACCAACCCTGGTCCAAGAGACGCCTTCACCAGGCCTCACAGAGCTCCTCATTCTGTCTCCAATGTTCCCCACAACCACCTCTAGCAGCATGGAGAGTGCTGAAAGTGCATGTCCTTCTGAAAAGGGACATTATCAGACAAAAATGTTGGGCCGCGTTCTCCTCGTCACCGGGACCACATTTCCAGACGGCCGCAGTAGGTTGAGCGTTGAAAACATTGATCCAACAATTAAATAGAGCCTAATTTCTCCAAGCAATGTGTGAGCATGAACCCAGCCCTGAAGCGCAGAGCCCACGTTGGGGCGGCTCATCACAGAGGCTATTTAACGATGACTACAGAGCCATTTAGCCGGAGCTTTGATCCAGACTGTGGATTCATATCCTTGTGGGGAAGGAACTTGTCAGGGATTAGGGCATCTTGCTTTGCCTACAGGTAGACCAGGGGGACGGGGAGACGGGGGGACGGGGGGACGGGGGGTCGATCCCGTCGCCTTCCTTCACTGAGGGGAGCACCCTATAGTGACTATCCTGAATGGCGCCTATGCCTCAGTCCGCACTAGGGCTACAGGCACTACGTACATCAGGACCCAAGAGCATCAGGTCCCCTGGAGGGCCTTCTGCCTCGAGCACATCCAGCTGGCAGAAGGATTTAAAATTCCTCAGAAACATTGAAAACAAATCAAGAATGTAAATCAAAAAATTGACATGAAAAGTGTTCAACTTTGATAAAAAATTCTAGAAATGTACCCCTCTATCAAAAACTAAGCTATAAACTAATCATCTCATACGGGTTGATCTTACTTATTTAGAAATCTCTACAACCTTTATTCATGCTCAATCCCATGGTTTTACACATAATTCCATTCAATGACCAAATGTATTGCCAAAACAACCTGGTGAACCAAATCATATTTTTCGCACACTGTTATTTCTAAACTGGCACTTGTAAGTTACCTGAGGAAAAATATTTATCACAACACATTTTACTGGGATTGTCTGCACTGGCAACCCGAGCATTGTTACACATATATAGAGGTGACAGGGCATCACTAAACAAGCTAATTATTTTGTCTCACAAACACAGCCCCGCTAGTTTGGCTGACCTTGAGAAAAAAAACGACAAGCTGATTAACAGTTTGTGCTGGTATGCGTGCATTCTTGTGTGTGTGTGTGTGTGTGTGTGTGTGTGTGTGTGTGTGTGTGTGTGTGTGTGTGTGTGTGTGTGTGTGTGTGTGTGTGTGTGTGTGTGTGTGTGTGTGTGTGTGTGTGTGTGCGTGTGTTTGTTTGTGTGTTAGTGTGTTTTTTTCTTTAAAAAAACAAATGATAATAATCACATTCACAACTGCTTCCCACAAAACTCAGACCCAACATATGCTCTCTCTCTCTCTCTCTCTCTCTCTCTCTCTCTCTCTCTCTCTCTCTCTCTCTCTCTCTCTCTCTCTCTTTCCCCCCCCCCCTCTCTCTCTCTCCTCTCTCTCTCTCTCTCTCTCCCCCCCCTCTCTCTCTCTCTCTCTATCTATATCTCTTTCACTCTCCCTTTCTGTCTCTCTCTAATTCTGGTCTCTCACTCTCTCTCTCTCTCTCTCTCTCTCTCTCTCTCTCTCTCTCTCTCTCTCTCTCTTCTCCTCTCTCTCATCTCCTCTCTCCTCTCTCTCTCTTCTCTCCATCTCTCTCCTCTCTCTCTCTCTGCCTCCCCCCCCTCTCTCTCTCTCTCTCTCTCTCTCTCTCTCTCTCTCTCTCCCTCTCTGTGAGGAGTGGCAGATGAACATAAGGAAGAGCCAAGCTCCAGTAATGAGAGCGACCATCTTGTGCTGTGACAGCACAAAGGGCTGTGAAAGCAGTGGCCCAGCAGAGAAATGAGAGTGAGGTGTGAAGGCTTTCTCCTGCTCCCCCCACACCTCCATTCTAGCCTTGGATCCTTCCTTGCATCCATTTTGCTGCATCCTGTGTGCAACACTTGATGTACTGCAGTGTATGAAAAGACACCATCCATTCAGTTCATACTATATACATTTTGCTGTAAACAGTATATATGTATAAAAACTGTATGTATATATATATATATATATACTATATATATATATATATATATATATATATATATATATATATATATATATATATATATATATATATATATATATATATATATATATATACAGTTTATATATATATATATGTCTGTGTGTGTGCGTGCGTGTGTGTGTTTATATATATATTTGTATGTATATTTATATTTGTGTGTGTATAAATATTTGTATGTATATTTATATTTGTGTGTGTATAAATATTTGTGTGTGTATATATATATGTATGTGTGTATATATATATTTATGCATTGTAACCTGTGACACATTGTATATATTTGCTTTCTTATGAAACAGTAACGTTAATTGTAATGTCCATTGTGGTCATTTATCTACATTGAGTATCATTTTAAATACATATATTGATGGCAGATGTAATACAGTCCAAAATTAGTCAACCTGTTGATTTACCTAATTAGTAATTAACTAACTACAGTGTGTTCCACTATTTCCTGGTCACACAACACACTGGCATATTTTGATAATGGTGTTTGTAGTCTTTTGATTTAAATGCAAAAACGTTTTGTAAGGGAAATTAATAACAAAAAATCATTTTGCATATTCATGTAGGTTTTGACTTTTGAGTTTTCACCCTTGTACGAAAACAATTATTAATTCATGAATTTAAATTCTTTAAGGTGTGCAGATACCCGAAGGTTATGCTTATGTGCACGATGAGCCCTGCAATTGCAGTACACTTAAAGTCAGTATATTAAACCTTGAACACATCACGAGACAAACAAAGCTTTACCTCTGCCAGATGGAACCAAACAACTATTTTGTGCGGTAAACATATGTCCTTGGATTTCATTTACCTTGTCTTTAAGTGTTTTATGGCATGGATGTTTTGTCTGAGATCCCTATTTGCTATTAAGCAGTCTTTGTAAAACAGAAATCCTCCTATACTACTCCTATATACTGCTACAGTCAGACAAGCAGCAAATATTGATTCAGAGATCAGAATACATTTCCCCATTCTTTAAAGACGAATAAGGAAAGTATCATTAAAGACATATACAAATTTCAAGTGAGAAGCCAACAACATTAAAACAATTACTTTACGATTACTTTTACAATTACATACGACACGGTTTAACGTTCAAAATCTATTATGAAAGAACGAAACTACTTTTTGGATTTGGAATATGAATGCCATATTGGATGGATCTATAATGTTTTTGAAATAAAAACATATACATAATTGTGCTTCTGCATATTAATATAGAAAAAAAACACCAAATAAAGGATTTAATTGTATTAATTGTGCTGAAAATCGGCAACACTTTTTTTTCTTTCCAAATTTGTGTGATGCCTGATTATAATTTGTAATTCCCACATGCAGCTAAGCATAAGTAGGGTTCAAAGTCTATATTAGTCTTTCTGCTCACATCCACCGGATCTGGAGATAGTCCACAGAACAGCAGCCTGGTGGGGCCCAGAACACCAGCAGCAAACTGAAACATCACAGCTGGTTAGGAGACCCCATGGACTCACCGCCATAGTAGCCGTAGGCCCCAGGCCCCAGGATGTCAGCGTCCTCCAGCCGGCCCCCCAGGGGCCGCATCCTACGGGGCCCCCTGTAGAAGGCGTGTCGCCTGGCCCCCAGAGCACTCAACTGCTTCATGCGTCGTTCTTTGGACCTCCGGTTCTGGAACCATACCTGGAACACGCAGTGTCTGGTTAGTGTCTGACCACACAGCGCTGTGGGCCTTCCAGGTCTGGAGGAGAGATGACCGAGGAGACCGACAGGATGAGCCACGTGGCGTTTACCATCATGACACACAGTCTGAAGATGCCTTCTCTTTTTATAAATTGCTAAATTGGTACAAATAAAGCTCTACTGTCTAAAGTGTATTGTGCTAAATATAATTTCATCTTATTTGTTTATCATCAGGATGTTTTTTTTTCGTTATGTATTCTATAGAATGCGAAAAGAAAAAAATTTTACTCAAAGATAATGTATTTTTCGTAAAACCACAAAATCTTTGCTTGAAATTAAGATATTAAGTATGATTACAAAACCAGTTGGAACCCTTATTTGCATAGAAATGTCTTGTCCTCCATCAACGGAACCATAACCACTGGAACACAATAAATACAATACAATCTTCTCATTCTATAATCACATCAATTTCACAGAAGTAAGAAAGGAGATGGAAAGCTTAAAATAGGAGGAATAACTTTGCATTGTAAGCACATAGCACTTCCTGCAAAGCTTTTTAACATTACAGCTGCATAATGATCTATGTTGACACCAAACTACGGCAACACCGGAGGCCAAATCCCACTGCACTGCAGATTAGCAACCCCCCACCCCCCATACACACACACACACACACACACACACACACACACACACAGCACACACACACAACACACACACACACACACACCACACACACACACACCACACACAAACACACGCATACACACACACACACACACGCACACACACATACACCCCCCA
>OLKM01000207.1:62100-98705 GCA_900291075.1 Melanogrammus aeglefinus
GGGGGGGGACAGAGAGAGAGGAGAAGAGAGAGACGAGCTGGGAGACTGGAAAGGGGGGCGGGGAGAACGAGAGAGAGCGAGAGGGGGGAGAGACTGGACTTAGGGTAGGGGGAGACAGGGGGAGGATAATAAGAGAGAGAGAGAGAGCAGGAGAGAGAGAAGAGATGGAGAGAGAGAGAGAGAGAGAGAGAGAGAGAGAGAGAGAGAGAGAGAGAGAGAGAGAGAGAGAGAGAGAGAGAGAGAGAGAGAGAGAGAGAGGGAGGGGAGAGAGAGCGCAAAAGAGAGACCGAGAGAGCGGGAGGCCATTATAGAGAGGGTTGTCATGGGAGCCATCATACCTGAGGGACTCTCTCTCCCTCCCCTGCCAACCCCCTCCTCTCTCCCCCCCGAACCCAACGATACCTCTATCACACTGACTGGATGCGCCTATCCAGCCTCACGCACGCACACACACACACACACACACACACACACACACACACACACACACACACACACACACACACACACACACACACACACACACACACACAGACACACACACACGACACACACACAACAAACACACACCACACACACACATCACACACACACACACACAGACACACACAACACACACACACACACACACACACAGACACACACACACACACACACACACACACAGACACACACACACACACACACACACACACAGACACACACACAGACATACACACACACACACAAGAACAAGCACACACCAACACAAACACACACACCAAAAAAACACATACAGGCAAACGCACACACGCACATGTGGACATACACACACACACACACACAAACAAAAACAATCACAGCCACACACACATCCATGCACACACACACACTGAGACACACACACACTGACAGACACACACACACACACACACGCACAGACACACACACACACATAGGCCACACCATAACCTGCACTATACAATACACTATACAGCTATACAAAATTGTTCTACATAGATAGATACATGGATGGATGGATTCCTACTATAATCACAGAAGACAAACACCCACACACATGGTCCAGCGGTCGCTCCGTGGGTCCTCACAGCACAGCAGCAGAAATAGAAACCAGGAGGTCTGCCACCTCCCAGGTGTGCTCTCTGCCTCATGCCCGGCACATAATTATCCTCAGGATGGACCTCCTCCTCCCCCTCCTCCCCCTCCTCACGCCTCACCACCCATTGCCCCCACGCCGCGCCCCCCCCCCCCCCCCCCCCTCCCCCCCTCCATCACCCTTCAACTCTGTGGTGTGACTTTCTCTGGAATGGTGTAAAAAAGGACTATTAAGAAAGTGTGAAGAGAGAGAGAGAGAGAAGAGAGAGAGAGAGAGAGAGAGAGAGAGAGAGAGAGAGAGAGAGAGGAGAGAGAGAGAGAGAGAGAGAGAAGAGAGAGAGAGAGAGAGGAGAAGAGAAGAGAGAGAGAGAGAAGAGAGGAGAGAGAGAGAGAGAAAGAGAGAGAGAGAGAGAGAGAGAGAGAGAGAGAGAGAGAGAGAGAGAGACAGAGAGAGAGAGAGAGAGAGAGAGAGAGAGAGAGAGAGAGAGAGAGAGAGAGAGAGAGAGAGAGAGAGAGGATGAGACTCAGATGGAGTACAAGTGAAGGTATAGGGAGGGAGGGCGCACAAGAGAGAGAACGGGACAAATATAGAGAGTGAGAGAGAGAGAGAGAGAGAGAGAGAGAGAGAGAGAGAGAGAGAGAGAGAGAGAGAGAGAGAGAGAGAGAGAGAGAGAGAGAGAGAGAAAGAGAAATAGGGGAGGGAGAACGATATGAGAGAGTAAGAGAGAGGGAAGCTTGACTGGAGATCTCACACTCTGGAGTTGGGACCCTGTGGTTGATTCTTAATGAGGGCGATCACCTTTCAGTGTGGGCCATCGTAATGAGGTAATGAATGGGGGTGTGCTTTACACCTTTGCCCTCACCTACTCTATTAATCAGAGTAGGGTCAGGCCGCCACCCCCCGTATGGCTGGCGTGATGGACTAGCCAGTGGATTGAAGGTGCTTTAGTGAGGATGTGAAACAACGATATATCCCCAAAATGTGGATTTCTTCTTTCATTGCCGAGGACAGGAAGCAGATCATAGATCGTGATTGTATGATTGCCCTTGTATAAGGTATCATTATGATTGTAAAATACAGAGTGTATAGTGTCCAATGAGTGGAAAGAAGCGGAATGTGGCCCTAATCAATGGAATAGGGCATGTAAAACAGTAAGCGTGATGGGATTCTTTGTTATGGATGCTCCTCCATTTTGTGATGCCTCAAGAGAGCTAAACATAAAAAGACCATAACTGGGGCTTATCCAAGGCCATACCTCGCATGAGAAACACTTTGGTAGCTTTAAACACAACAATGTCTCACCATAATGACCAATAACTTTATGATAAATTAAGAAGCAAAACACCTCATCCTCATCCTCATCCACTTATCCGGGGTCGGGTCACGGGGGGCAGCAGCTCAAGCAGGGGGCCCCAGACTTCCCTTTCCCGGGCCACATTGACCAGCTCTGACGGGGGGGATTCCGAGGCGTTGCCAGGCCAGTGTTGTGATATAATCTCCCCACCTAGTCCTGGGTCTTCCCCGAGGTCTCCGCCATATGTGTCGTGCCTGGAAGACCTCCCAAGGGATGCACCCAGTGGGCATCCTTACCAGATGCCCGAAACAAAACACCATTACCACCAATTACATTCCGATGCTCCTCCTATACTTCTATAATGGAGGCATTGCAATGTCACGCCATGATGTACTCTGGAGGAGTACTTTGGTATTCAACCCCTCACACTGAACCCAGACCACAAGGGTGTGTGTGCGTGTCTGTGTGCGTATGATTGTGTGCGTATGTGTGTGTGCGTATGTGTGTGTGTATGTATGTGTATGTGTATATGTGTGTGTTTTTTATTGTCCGTGTGTGTATGTGTGTGTGTTTGTGCACACGTGTTTATGATTATGTTCGTAAGTGTGTGTTCGTGTGTGTGTGTGTGTGTGTGTGTGTGTGTGTGTGTGTGTGTGTGTGTGTGTGTGTGTGTGTGTGTGTGTGTGTGTGTGTGTGTGTGTGTGTGTGTGTGTGTGTGTGTGTGTGTGCGTGCGTGCGTGCGTGCGTGCGTACATGTGTTTGCAAGCGCTTCTGAAAACAAAAGATTAAAAATGCATTTACGCATGAATATTAGAGGAGAGACAATGTAACAAATGTTTCGGTAGCACCAACTCAGCACAATGACTTAGAGTTCATCTGGTTCCATTATCCTGCCTTTGTAGTCCATCAAAAGAACACAAACACTATTCAACGCAAATCCACTAAGTTGTTGTGTGTCTTCTCTTGCCAAGGGAACCCCATTCATGTTTAATGCTGCATTTGCCACTGGAAAATTACAGATTTTTAACATAATAATTTAGAAATAGATTTGTCACAAATTCTTTAAATACTCATTAGGCCAAAAGCCAATTGGATTATAAACATGGGTTTAGTGTTTCCACAGCGATAATGACCTAGGAACTCACACATGTCCATACTTGTTGAAACAAGCCAATATTGTACGATCCAAACATATAACAATTACGCAATAATTTTGTAACCGTTGTCCCACTCCCATTTATAGTGACTTCCATTGACCAAATATAAAAATGAGCAAGTACAGTATAAAGTAAAGCAAGGAAGAAAGAAAGAAAGAGAGAAACAATCATAGCAGAATTAAAAGCAAACAGATATGAATGGATTACAGAATCCCAGGTGTTTTAAAGGCTGCGTTCAGACTGCAGGCAAATCTGAATCAAATCTGATTCCTTCTCATACCCGTTTTTTAGGGCTGACTGTCCACACTGTTTTAGCAAGTGTCCAAATCGCATTTGGCTCTGTTCAGACTGAGCCACATTATTGACCCATCTGACAGGTTGCTGTAGCAACGACGTCGGAGCGGAGGCGTCATCCAGCGCGTGTATAGTGTGACGTCATGTAATAGCGACGAGAAAAACAATAACAAACAAGATGGATCAAAGAACGCGAAAGACTTTCATAAATCGACTTATTCCGATACATGCCCTCGAGCTTCGCTTGAACGGACCCATCTCCACACAGATTAATGAGGCATTTCGTTTCTTCCTCTGTCCAAGGACTGTTGTTTTCGGCATCTTCCGACTGCTCCATACTGGTAACGTAGCTCCACAACTTGAAACAAGCGGGTGGTTTGGCGCATTGGGTCAGGTCTGGCGTCGCGTAGAGTGACGTCACGGACAGTCAAAACCGATCTGAGTGTTTGGAGCTGTTCAGACTGAGACGCCTCTGTCCAAATGCGATCTGTTTCGATCCGTTTTGCAAAAATCGGATTTCATGTGACTTGGGACTGTTCAGACTTCAAAAGAGTCATCCGGTTCCAATCTGGATGGGCTAAAAATCGGATTTTGGCTGGCAGTCTGAACGCGGCCATAGAGAGAGAGAGAGAGAGAGCAAGAGAGAGAGAGCAAGAGAGAAAGAGATTATTCGTAACCTTAATGAATGTAAAGAAAAGCTACATGTGTTTTATTTAGCTTCTCTTTACATTCATTTAATTTTATTATAATATTACTATTATTTGTGTAGTGTATGTGTATGTGTAGATATGTACATCTGTATGTTATGTTATATTGTTATAGGTTGTTATGTGTACATATTGTTCTGACGTTCTCTTTTGTAACTATACATAATATTTGTAACACTGTAATGCTTTGGCAACACTGTTTGGTTTACCACAATAGTCATGCCAATAAATGCCATTGAATTGAATTGAATTTTTGAATTGAGAGAGAGAGAGAGAGAGAGAGAGAGAGAGAGACAGAGACAGAGAGAGAGAGAGAGAGACAGAGACAGAGACAGAGACAGAGAAGACCAAAAAGCTTTTCAGTGGACATTTCTTGTTTTCAACTTCTTTGCGTTGATAAGAAGAGGGGATGGCAGAAGGGGAGGAGAGAGGAGGGGGAGAGAGAGGAACCGGGGGAAATAATCTCAGACATGTATGTATCCCAGCATCCTTTGCTCCCCACACTAACCACGGCGACGGCCACTTGAATTAGCAGCCGAGGATTATGGGCCGAGAGCCTCATTAATCTGGGCAACAAACAGCGGCCAGTGTGAATATTTGCACCTAGAAATTGAAAAGATTAGGTTGTATTTGACAATGTCTGGCAGACTCTAGGCCTGCAAGAGGCTACTGTTAAATATTCATATCCTATACTCTCTCTCTCTCTCTCTCTCTCTCTCTCTCTCTCTCTCTCTCTCTCTCTCTCTCTTCTCTCTCTCTCTCTCTCTCTCTCTCTCTCTCTCTCTCTCTCTCTCTCTCTCTCTCTCTCTCTCGCTGTTTCTCTCTGTCTCCTTGTTTTTTGATTAGAAAGAGACGTCAATTCATAACATTTGTTGAGATATAGATCTGAGATACAGGTGTATCATCTACCAAGATGAACATGGAGGAATGAAATTACGTAACATAATGCTGTGTTTATCTCCTGATCCCCTTATGGTTTTATGTGTCCGGTTTGCCAGTAAGATAGGGTATCAATGAAGCTGTTTGTACTGGTCATCCTGGAGTCTGAGGAGTTAGGGAGCTGACCTACTGTATGTGGACAAACTCTGTCACACACACACACACACACACACACACACACACACACACACACACACACACACACACACACACACACACACACACACACGCACACGCACACACCAAATACACAAGCACACACAATTACACACACACAAAAACCCACGCACACACACACACACACACACACACACACACAAACAAACCCACACACACAAGCACACACAATTGCACACACACACACACACACACACACACACACACACACACAAACCCCCCCCCCCCCACACATACACACACACACGCACAAACATACACACATATTCATAATGGCACACAGACACACACCAACACCACCACTCCAAACCCCACCTCCACCACCACCAGTATATCACCAACACCACCACCACCATCACCACCATCACCACTATCACCTCCACCACCACCACCACCACCACCATCACCACCATCACCACTATCACCACCACTACCACCACCTCCACCACCACCATCACCACCATCACCACCACCATCACCACCATCACCACCACCTCCACCACCACCACACCACCACCACCACCATCACCACCATCACCACCACCTCCACCACCCCCACCACCACCACCACCACCATCACCACTATCACCATCACCACTATCACCACCACCACCTCCACCACCCCCACCACCACCACCACCACAGCCACCACCACCGCCACCATCACTACTATCCCCATCACCACTATCACCACCACCACCATCACCACCACCACCACCACCAACCTCCAACAGCCTCTACTGCAAACCCTCAGCAAATACACCTGCTATTCATTTACTAGATGTAGGGAGGGAGGGAGGGAGGGGGGAGAGCAAAGACTCCCCAGACCTGACAGAGCTATTTAGCCTCCCTCGCTCCTTCCCTCCTCCCCCACGCCACACAGCCTGTGCCTACACTATCGGTAATGTTTTCCCTTCTGCAGGAGATCAATATGTTTGGAGGCAGACAAACAGTGCCAGCTCGGCCGCGGAGACACCTCCTCGCGCTTAGCAAGCTGCCGCCGGGGCAGCCTGACAGCAGACGCACACACACACACACACACACACACACACACACACACACACACACACACACACACACACACACACACACACACACACACACACACACACACACACACACACAAGCAAACACACAAGCATACACACACACCAACAGCATCAACAGCCAAGCGTTTTGTTTAGAATCAACAGGACAGGCCTCCTCCTTCCCTCCTCTTCCTCCTCCTCTTCCTCCTCCTTCCCTCAACAGTCAACATTGGACATGATCAACGGCAGCACAATCTACTGCCACTCTGAATTAACACCAGGAGGAACCCTGCCATACCATAATAGTCATCAGACTCCAACAGCAACAGTATCTCAGGAGGAGAGGAATGAGAGGCCGAGAGCAGAAATGATAGAGGAGAGATCGTGTCGTGGCTGTGATCAAATTGCAAAAACAATTTGATTACCTACAGAGACCCTGAACGCTTTTGGAGTGGAGTATTATAATACTAATTTTGTTGTTGTTGTGGTTGTTGTTGAAGGGGAACAGCGCTGTATGTCATCCAAACATGCCTGGGTAAGAAACCGAGCCAAGAGCGATTCCACGTGAGACAGACTTAAAGACAAATTTGCAGCGGATAAAAGCGTGCTAAGTGATATAATCTTTAATAAACAAGGAGCGAGCGAAGCAGACAAAGCAAACAGGGGCACCAGACTAAACCCACACTGAGTCCCCTGATAGCTCCCTCAGTGGAGACCCTCGGGCTCTCCAAACCATCTTCTCGCCTCTGTTTCTCAACCTCCTCGCTCTTGCCTCGTGTCTCTTCTCTAATCTGCTCCTCGTCTTTCCTCTTCTCTGCTTTGCACCCTTTCTCCCCCTTCTCTTTTGTCTTACAAAATTTGCAAAAGCTTACAATGGGACATAATAGAGTCGAGATTGGAATAGAACATAAATAATCTTTTTTGAATTTTATTTAAATCAAATAAAGATGGAAGATATATTTCCTATGAAAACAATTGTCTCTGTGTGTGTGTGTGTGTGTGTGTGTGTGTGTGTGTGTGTGCGTGTGCGTGTGCGTGTGCGTGTGCGTGTGTGTGTGTGTGTGTGTGTGTGTTTGTCCCTGAGTGTGTGTTTTAGTTCATGGGTGTGTGGATGTGTATGTGTCCCTGAGTGTGTGTTTTAGTTCATGGGTGTGTGGATGTGTATTATCCATGGGTGTCTGTGGTTGTGAGTGTGTATGATTTCCATGGGGGGGTGTGTGTGTGTGTGTGTGTGTGTGTGTGTGTGTGTGTGTGTGTGTGTGTGGTGTGTGTGTGTGTGTGTGTGTGTGTGTTGTGGTGTGTGTGTGTTGTGGGTGTGTGGGTGGGTGTCTGGGCCAAGATGACTGTAATATATTGCACTGTATTGAAGAGATAACACAGAAACTTATCAGCTGCATCATCGGCTTAAGACCCCAGTGGGCACCAGGGGGAGGGGGGATGGGCGCGAAGGGGGAGGGGGAGTTATTATTTTATTTCACTCTGCATATTTCACGATTACACTGCCCCTTTAGTTATGGTGAGACTGAGCCTGCCTATTCCTCGTAGCCAGGCATGCATATTATAGGTACATAGGAGAAATGAGGCAATAAACACAACCCTGTGGTGTACGACTGTGTACTGAAAGACCCCCGAAATCCTGGCATCTGCTCCTTGTTTCTATGTTTAATCTTCATCTGTCGGAGTCATCCTTTAAGGTGGAGGTGGAAAGTCATCAGAATCATGACAAATCTAGAATTAAAATGACGATTTATATCATCTTTGTTTTTAACATTTTGATGAAAGGGTTCCTTTTGAGCGGTTCGGTACAAACCAGGACTTGAGTCATTGCTAACAATTGTTTTGCACCAGAGCTGCCTCCATGGTTCTTTCTCTCTGCATATCAATGCAAATATGCACAGCCACTTTATATTCTCAGAATCAACCCGTTCAGTCAGACACCGGAGACCGCCGCCGCTGTCCCAGAAGACTATCTCCAGAAGACCTTCTCCAGAAGACCTTTCCAGAAGACAATCTCCAGAAGACCTTCTCCAGAAGACCTTCTCCAGAAGACATTTCCAGAAGACAATCTCCAGAAGACCTTCTCCAGAAGACATTTCCAGAAGACAATCTCCAGAAGACCTTCTCCAGAAGACATTTCCAGAAGACAATCTCCAGAAGACCTTTCCAGAAGACCTTCTCCAGAAGACCTTTCCAGAAGACATTTCCAGAAGACAATCTCCAGAAGACCTTTCCAGAAGACCTTCTCCAGGAGACCTTTCCAGAAGACCTTCTCCAGGAGACCTTCTCCAGAAGGCGTTCTCAAGAAGGTATGGACCGGAACACAGGAGCTGTCCTCATGGTGGGAGAGGAGGGACAGGAGTCCATCAGACAGAGAGGGGAGCAGGGAAAGGCCATTTTATGTCTATAAGCTCCTTCGTCTTTTCCCCCTACAATGCTATCTCCACCCCCCACCCCTCACCCCCAACCCCCACCCCCCACGCACACACATACACACACACCCAAGCTAATTACTTTTTTTTTTCAAATGCAAAGCAGCAGAAAGTGAGAGGATTTCTCCTGGCTGCTAAGGAGAGGCGAGAGGGAAGAAGGGAGCAGGGGATAAGGAGGAGAGGAGACAGGAGACAGGAGATAGAAGATAGGAGAGAGGAGGATAGAAAAGAGTAGGGGAGAGAGGAGGAGAGAAGAGAGGAGACAGGAGATGAGAGAGGAGAGGAGAGAGTAGAGAGGAGGAGACAAGAGAGGAGAGATAATGGAGGGAGGGAAAAAAGAACGAAAGGAAAAAGAGAGCTGTAGCAGAAAATGAAAAGATATAGAAAAAAGTGGAGAGGAGGAGGAGCGCTGAACTGAAGGAGAGGTGACTTTCTTCCTTGTATGGCGGGGTACCTTTGAAGTAGGGAGTGATAGAAATGAAGGGATGAGAGAGGACGAGGGGGGGGAGAGAGAGGGAGATTGAGGAGGGGGCTCTGTTCTGTTCAGGAGTTAGGTAATAAAAAGAGAAAGCGAGAGAAGATCGTGTTAACGAGATGGCCTCTAAAGGCGCATTAAATGGTGGGAGAGCGCCAGCACGATCATTCCTAGCCCTACTTATAGACTCCTCACACACCCGCTCCTTTCAGACCACACAGAGGTGTTCCAAAGCCCAAATTCCTCAGCTCCCCCACCTCTAAAGGAGTACTGGGGTGTGGGGTGTGTGCGTCGTACGAGGTAGGAGTGAAGGGCAAGGCACTGTGCGCGTGTGTGTTTGTAAAAGAGTGCGTTTGTGTGTGCGTATACGTGTGTGTGTGTGTGCGTGTGTATGATTGCTTGTATGTGCATGCGTGTGTGTGTGTGTGTGTGTGTGTGTGTGTGTGTGTGTGTGTGTGTGTGTGTGTGTGTGTGTGTGTGTGTGTGTGTGTGTGTGGTGTGTGTGTGTGTGTGTGTGTGTGTGTGAGAGGGTCATCTGTCCTTTAAGACACACATCGCAGCCCATCAGAGGAAGGGGTCAGAGACTTACTCACCGACAGAGGGTCAGAAGTGGCCGGGATTACACGTCTACTCTAAGCCCCCCCTCAGATCCCCTGTGTTTTCACTCCCTCCCTGTTTGTTGTCTTGTGGCGGAGCAGACGAAGGCGGGGGGGAGAGAAAAGGGAGAGAAAAGCCGCCGGTCGGGGGAATTAGTGTAAAGCTGAGGAGATGAATGGTCGTCCTATTCTCACCTCTTGTTGGCCGTTCTTCACCACACACACCCCTCCCACTTCTTGTTCCACTGAAAGCGCGTTAGGGTTGCCTTTGTGCCGACAAAAGGAGACTCCCCTCCTGGCTTTCACGCTCCTGGTGGAGCAACAAGAGGCTTTGGCCCCCCGGCCGACAGCAGGGCACCGGCGACTTTGATTGGGCGAGGAGCGTCAGAGAGAGTGGCCGCGTTCCATTCTCTCGCTCTCGCTCTCCTGATTAATCTACTGATTCCAATGCTCTCCATAACACCCTGCTTTTTTTCAACTTCTTTCTGTGTCTCGATAATCCTCACACACACATATGCACGCGCACGTAGACACACACACACACACACACATGTGCGTGAACACAAGCACACACACACACACACACAGACAGACAGACAGACAGACAGACAGACAGACAGACAGACAGACAGACAGACAGACAGACAGACAGACAGACAGACAGACAGACAGACAGACAGACAGACAGACAGACAGACAGACAGACAGACAGACAGACAGACAGACAGACAGACAGACAGACAGACAGACACACAGACACATGCATCAGTCTTATTTCAAGTCTTCTCTAGGTGTGTGTGTGTCTTTATAGATTTACTTTTGTGTGCAGGAAAATCCCAAGATATGAGTGTCGCCATGTGGGTATTATTGTGAGGTTGATAATGACCAAGGTGTATACATATAGCATCATTACATAGTATATATACATAATAGTGTATGGGTGTAGATTTTATACAATCACAAACCATTTTTATGGAAATGTAAATTGATTTGAGTATAATTAGATTAAATGATTCAACATGTATCAACATGATTAGATTTTACTTTAATATCCTTTTTTAGCCTTTTTTTTACCAAATTCAATTCCACGAGATCAAGGGCTATGAGAATATTCTCAAAGAACTCTCATAGGGAGAAATATGTTTGTTAAAATGAACGGTTAAGCTGTACATTTTAACGGCTAAACTGTTAATTTACTTAACTGTGCTTAATAAACTAAATGAAAGTAACTTTTTAAGTGTTTCCTCATGTTTTAAACCCAAACCTCAATCTAAATCTGGTCTGAGGATAATTTCTCATCATCACAACAGGAAAAGACTTGTTTACTTTTCATTTTGTTAGAAGTACGTCCCCAAAATAATCAATTATCAATAATAAATAATAAAATACCAAAGATTGGTCGATCAGTCAGTATATATGGGTAGCTAGTATATATTTTATATGATATGAATATTGATGCACACAGGTTCTGTTTTTTTTTCTCCAAATCGGATATTTAATGATTTCATGATCCGAACAATACTGGATGATCTCAGACTCTATATTCCCAGTATTTTCGATATCTGTTTGTCAAATTTCATTGCAAATCATATCATGCATTTGATCAAACACAATTTCCCACAGTCACACTTTCAAGGATGATGGCTACAACCTTGTATAGCGCCATCACCAGGTCACTAACGCACCACATCGCCTCACTCTTCATCACCAGGTCACTAAAGCACCACATCACCTCACTCTTCATCATCAGGTCACTAAAGCACCACAGCGCCTCACTCTTCATCACCAGGTCACTAAAGCACCACAACGCCTCACTCTTCATCACCAGGTCACTAACGCACCACATCGCCTCACTCTTCATCACCAGGTCACTAACGCACCACATCGCCTCACTCTTCATCACCAGGTCACTAAAGCACCACAACGCCTCACTCTTCATCACCAGGTCACTAAAGCACCACAACGCCTCACTCTTCATCACCTACTCCCTCTGTCAGGGACTCATCTGGGCCGGCCCACCAGCATGGCCGCTCGTGGCTATGTTTATCATCATCGAATTAACTTATCTGCACCCCAGCTGCTTATCTAAATGGAGGCTGAAGGAGGAGCAGGTTTGTGGTTAGAGGGGGTGATAAACAGTTAGGTTGGGGTAGCCTGCATGGAGGGGGTGGTGGTGGTGGAGGTGGTGGTGGTGGAGGTGGTGGTGAGGTGAGGGTGGAGGTGATGGTGGTGGTGGTGGTGGTGAGGTGAGGGTGGAGGTGAGGGTGGAGGTGATGGTGGTGGTGCTAGAGGTGATGGTGATGATGGTGGTGGTGAGGTGGTGGTGGTGGTGGGGGTGATGGTGATGGTGGTGGTGGTGGTGGTGGTGGTGGTGGTCGTGGTGGTGGTGGTGGTGGTGGGGTGGTGGTGGTGGAGGTGGTGTGGTGGTGGTGGTGTTAGTGTGGTGTGAGGTGCTGATGGGTGTGATAAATTGGTGTTGGTGTGGTGGTGGTGGTGGTGGTGGTGGTGGTGGTGGTGGTGGTGGTGGTGGTGGTGGTGGTGGTGGTGGTGGTGGCGGTGTGGTAGTGGTGATGATGGAGGTGGTGTTAGCGTGGTGATGGTGTTGGTGGGGGTGGTGGTGCTTGTGGTGGTGGTGGTGGTGTGCTCTGCTACAATAAATCAAGTTCCAGACTAATCTATTTAGCATGCTCTCGCCATTATCCTGTCAGTGCAACAACTAATTAATTAACTGATTCCACAATGAAGAGGTTTTGAATGAGCCCATTAAGATAATTACTACAAGGAGCCGATCAGGACGGTCGTTTGCAACTGCCACGCGTTGTCAGCTGCCCTTCTGCCCTGCCCGGGCAGCACGTCATAACATGGCCTTACTGTTGAGAACACAACAACAGGGACTGTAGTGTTGCCATGGCTCTGAGTGAGAGCACAACGATAGGTACTTTGTTTAATTGGTTTGTTTGCGTGTTTGTTTGTTTGTTTGTTTGTTTGTTTGTTTGTTTGTTTGTTGTTTGTTTGTTTGTGGGAGCAGGAGAGTATGGGAGCTTTTAAAATAAGTGGAAAACAGAGCAGGGAGATAGTTGTTGAAATGCGATACAGTAATGGAATTAAATAGACTCACTGGCTTTCATTTTCATTTTATTGTTCATGCCATGTTTAAAACAATGGTAGGTAAGGGAATAAGCCTCTCTCACTTGGTATTTAATGCTTTATTGCTTTATTGCTTTACTCGGTTGAATAAAGATCATCTTCATAGGTCAGAACCGTTGACAGGTTTCCTTTCAGAGTACGTTGGTTAATTAATTGACTAAATGAATGCATGTTTTAGTACATATTATTTAATTCTAATCTATTTATTAATATATGTATACTTTTTATGTATAGTGAAGCAAAACAGGGCAGTATTTTCTATATAATAAAGCCGGTAATACTGTAACGTACCATAAACAGTATTCTGCTGCCATAGTACAAACTGACGTTGCGATAAGAATACACATCTCTCTTCTATAAAGGAGCTGAATCATGAGGCTTCACCCCCCCACAGACGTCTCTGTAGAGGAATCACCGACAGCCGTGCTGACACTATCGCTATCACCCCTCTACTGCGTCACTATCGCAGTTCAGACAAACACCACATCCGTGACTTGAAGAAAGTACAATGTGGTTTTTTGTCTCGAAAACAAAAACATTGGTGTTGGAGAATTCCTCATCCCTGTCATCATAGGACGGTACCTCCATGGACAGGCATCAACACCGCACAGGCTCTGTCCAGGGAGGTCCTGGTCAGGGGCAAGAGGGTGATGACAACATCAGACCTACTGAACCAGGTTAAAGTCCATGGCCTCCACCAAATATCAGCATGATGGAGCAGATCATTGGCCTTGTGAATGCAGTAACCGATGGCAACTGGCCAGTGGAAACCAGCCAATGATGGTTGGGGACTGGATGCGGTAGCTTACTTCTATTAGGCTGTTAGGCTGTTAGGCTGAACCAGTCCGATCTGCAAGCTCATGTTTTATTTGTTGTGGCAGAAGGCCTCCCTCCCGACCAGACAGATTGGACCAGACCCGGCCCGGGTCGGCCCAATCACAACACGGGTTTGATACGATGACTGGACAGTATAACAGTGTTGATTGTCTTTTTGGTAAAAAATCAAGATGGCTGCCACTGATGTGGAACGGTCTGTTGAATCCTTGCCAGGTATCAACCAAGCTGGACGCTACATCTTCCCTAAAAGAAGAACACACTGCACACACCTACTGACCTTCCTCCAGCCCGCATGAACCCCTCATCACGACCCCCCCAGATCCAGCCCACTCCGAGCCCACCGACAGACCATCAGACCCTGCCCATCTCCGGTCCCAGCCTCCATGGTCTAGTGCCTTGCTCAAATGTTACAGCACCGCTCACTTACCGCTCTCCGTCTACTTCAAGAACGGTAGCCTCTGTTTGCAAGCTAGAAGCCACACGGAATAAGCCGGGCCGAGGCTGAACACACAGCTTCTGGGTGTGTGGGTCTGCTGCCTCCCCCTGGGCAGCGTTGGTCCCGTTTCACCCCAAGACGCTCCGCAGGCGGACAGCAGCTTGTCTCCATCCTCAACCTACTAGAGAGAGCTCCTGCCGCCCAGGCCGGTCCCTGGAAGCAGGGCCCAGCCGGAGGAGGGAGGACGGGCACGGAGGGTCTGTGGATCTGGGCCAGCGGACGCTCTTTGCTCTGCGGAGTGCTGGAGAGGTTTTTTTGTTGGCTGATGCCTTGACTTGCCTTGTGAAAAGATCCACGTCATAAGCACACAACGTGTGTATGTTACTTCATATTTGTAGAGCGACCCAAAATCATGAGTCAAGTTGTTTTAAAGGAGCACACAGAGTTTGGATGTAGCTGGTGGTGTTTCACGGCCTTCTTTGGATAGGACTGAAGTCTATTTTATGGAAATTGTAAAACATTATTTTGCGTCTGGCCCATCAAGGCTGCATGCTTTAGATCCCCAGGCTGTCAGCGAGTGTTGAGGCGAGCGGCCACTTGAGCAGTTCCTCTCCTCGGCTCCACCGCCGGCCGCTGATAATATTCCTCTATGAGGAATAGACAGAAGCCTTTATCCTCACTCTGTTTTTCGATGCCCTTGGATACTTAGACCATTGTTTTTACAGATATTTACAATGTCTAAATTTGTGTTTCCCCATTAGATGACTCATTACTCAATACTATTTTTCAAAGGTGTATTTATTTTTTGGGGGCAAATAAGAAAAAGCCAATTGTGTAATATGTTTGAAAGGTCTGCAATACAGCATACATGTTTGTGATGACTAGTCCTTAAAAGGTATTCATTCAGTCTCGATATACAAGTATGTTTATTTTATTTATATGTTTACATCTATAGCCTTTGTGGCCTGATCTATAAAACAACGCATTATTTATCCTTATTAAAATGTTTGTTCAGACAACATGCTACAATGTTTGCTCCATTAGTGGCCTCCCCTTGTTTATTGTTGGTCCCCTGTTGTTTATCTGTAGACACCATTTCAATCCCAATGCATCTCGGTACAACATCATTCATTCCTGACATTTACATTTCAAAGTCGGCCTATTGTGAGGTGTGTGTTGTGATGTCATCCTATAACAAGTTCCTCACAAACGCGCTGTCTGTTAGTGTTTAATGAACTATTACGGATATTCCGCTAGCTTGAAGTGAGCTAATGAGAGGGAGATCCAGACCTGAGGATCTCTATTGTAAGCTCCACGTCTCTAATCCCCGGACCATCCTTTTTGCTGTGGCAGCAGTGTGAGAAACCACAAATTAGTGCTAGTAGTCATCAGAAGGGAGATCTGTCCGTCCATCTGTCCTCTCTTAGTGCTAGCGGTAGTAGTCATCAGAAGGGAGCTCTCTCTGTCCGTCCCTCTGTCCTCCCTTCGTTCTAGTAGTCATCAGAAGGGAATTCTGTCCGTCCATCTGTCCTCTCTTAGTGCTAGCGGTAGTGGTCATCAGAAGGGAGCTCTCTCTGTCCGTCCTTCTGTCCTCCCTTCGTGCTAGTAGTCATCAGAAGGGAATTCTGTCTGTCCTTCTATCCTCTGTCTTAATGCTAGCGGTAGTAGGTAGCTCTGTCTGTCTGTCTGTCTGTCTGTCCTTCCCTTAGTGCTAGCGGTAGTAGTCAAATCCAACATGGATAAGCCCTCCTTTCAGAGGCCCATTCCCAGAGGCAGCCTTCATTAGCCCAGGGTGCTTGTTTGTTCCTCTGTTGAGGAGCTGAATGGCCCCTGGTGGGGTGCATTGAGAGGTGGATTGGGCTGAACAGGGGGTTGGTGTAGGGTTGGCCATCAAGCATTTACAGAGAATCATGGGATTATTTTCCGGTCTGTATGAAGTTGCAGATGTTTATTCTTTGTCTTGATTCATTGTATGATTATTATTTATATGAACTTTGATATAAAGATTCTGTGCAGTGTGGAAGTCAGCTGGCCTGCTGTCTTTCTAAGACTATTATCTGACTATGAATGGAAAATAAAGTTGTCTAATTGTAATTCAAAATGAAAAAAGTTTAGTAATTAAATTTGTGTCAAGTTATCTAAATTAAATTGATGAAAACATGAGCACATGACAACATATAAGTCTATTATTTTATATACTAATCAAATGTTTTATACCACTCATAATACAATATATACCTATACATACTGTATATTAAATAATCTATACATAATATCTACACATAATACCAATAACACCTTTTACATTAGACTCACAATAATTCACAAGGCTTATGCAAAACTGACAACATTTAAACAAGGAAAAGCGTATGGATGGCATCTTAAATTAGTTTGTTTAAAAGAAAGAAAACTTGCAGGAAGAAAATGTATGCGGAATGTAAACATACCAAATCCTGTGTAGGATAAATGAACCAGTTGACACCATGTCATGTCATCCATCTTAATCTCTAATTTTAAATTCCCCTCCAATAAGAACAACAGCTTCTTGGCTCATTCTCTGCGCTGTGTGTGTGTGTGTGTGTGTGTGTGTGTGTGTGTGTGTGTGTGTGTGTGTGTGTGTGTGTGTGTGTGTGTGTGTGTGTGTGTGTGTGTGTGTGTGTGTGTGTGTGTGTGTGTGTGTGTGTGTGTGCATGTGTGGGTGTGTGTGGGTGTGTGTGTGTACACACATGCAATGCAGTGTAGATGTGTGTGTGTGTGTGTACACACACACACACACATACATACATACATACACAACACATACACACACACACACACACACACACACACACACACACACATGCACACACACACCCATACACACACAGCAGGAGCCAGACAGCAACCATAAGGACAGCCAAGGCACATTCACACACACACAAACACAGACACACACACACCCACACGCACAAACACACACACACACACACACACACACACACACACACACACACACACACACACACACACACACACACACACACACACACACACACACACACACACACACATAGACATGTATGCTAATAAGCATTGTCTCACAGCGACTCGCTCACTCTTCATTGCACTTATAAATACACAGAAGAGCACTTTGGGTTATTCTGCCAATGCACGTCACAGCCAACCAAGTCTGCCAGTCTTCACTGTAGTAGGTCCATCCTCCCTGGGTCTAGTTAGCAGGCGCTAGTTGATTCTGTCGCACCTAGGGTATAAGCATGCACTAGATCAACCTGTAAGATTTTGGGTGTTAGCATGTGCTAGGTGAACCCATAGCTTCCATGGTGTTAGCATGTGTTATATGAACTTGTAGCTTCTATAGGGTGTTAGCATGTGCTAGGTGACCCTGTAACCTCTTATGGTGTTAGCTTGTGCTAGATGAACCTGTAACCCCTTTAGGGTGTTAGCATGTGCTAGGTGAACCTGTAGGGAGCGTGTCTATTTTCCCCGGGTCCTATGTTCCCCGGGTCCTATGTTCCCCTCTTTGTATGAGACTGGGGAACATAGGACCCTTTTTTTAAAAAAGCATCCTATGTTCCCCGCTTTTCCCAAAAAGGGTCCTATATTCCCCGATATATGTGACCGGAAAACATAGGACCCTTTTTCAAAAAAAAGGTCCTATGTTCCCCGGTCTGTTACTTTTTCCACCATTAGCCTACTGCCAAATTTCGGCTGAGATAACCACCATTGCATGTCTTTACTTTTTGTGGAAGAGGGAAAGACGTCAGTGAACCCGACGCCGCTAAACAAACCCCGAGAAGCCCAATCCCTACGAGAGCTCCCTGCGCTACAGCCATCCGAAGGCGCACAGAGCTTTTGGCCGTGATATTATTATACAATTATATTATATTATATACTATTATATATAGAGCTCGGGGAGTTGCAAACGGGAGCAATCACTTTCTCCTCCATGCTTCAGTTCACCCGCCCGGAATGCACTGCACTGAGTTGGCCGGTTGAACGCTGATTGGCTGTTACGTTACACATGTCACTCAGCGGCCACGCTGTTGAACGCTGATTGGCTGTCATCACGTGAATGTCGCGTCAAAGTTTAAATATTTGTAAAGATTGATAGATTGCGGGGAACATAGGACCCTTTTCCCAGAAAAGGGTCCTATGTTCCCCGCAACAGTGGGGAGCATAGGACCCTTTTTCAGAAAAAGGGTCCTATGCTCCCCGGTATGTATTGCTACAGGGGAACATAGGACCCTTTTTGTGAAAAACGGGGAACATAGGATCCGGGGAACATAGGGATGACCCCAACCTGGGACCCCTTTAGGGTTTTAGCATGTGCGAGATGAACCTGTGAGCTCTAGGGTGTTAACATATGCTAGATGAACCTGTAGCTTCTAGGGTGTTAGCAAGTACGAGATTAACCTGTAAGATCTACAGTGTTAGCATGTGTTAGGTGAACCTCTAGCTCCCAGGGTGTTAACATGTACTAGGTGAACCTGTAGGTTATATAGGGTGTAAGCATGTGCTAGGTGAACTTGTAGCTTCTAGGGCGTTAGTGCTAGGTGATTTTGGCTTGTTCCAATTTAACTGGGAAGTTAACAAATTCCCACTCAGAAATTTTGCTGGGACGCTCCCTGAAGTCAGGGTGCCATGCCGTAATTCCGATGCCTCATTGTTCCGACGTCTCAATAGTCCGAAATATTTCCCATTAGATCGACATGCCACTATGCCGATGGTTCAATGTTACGAAAACGGAACCCATTGGTCCAAAGGGCTGTTTGTCAGACTAAGCACCAAAATACAACCTAGGCCTACATATCACGTTCACAATGAATTTTGGAGAGCAAAGTGAAAAAAGAGAGAGAGAGAGAGAGAGAGAGAAGAGAGAGAGAGAGAGAGAGAGAGAGAGAGAGAGAGAGAGAGAGAGAGAGAGAGAGAGAGAGAGAGAGAGAGAGAGAGAGAGAGAGAGAGAGAGAGAGAGTGCGAGCGAGGTATAAAACTCTTTATATGTAGGCCTATTCGGCATATTGAACCGTCGGCCCTTCGGACCAATGGGTTCCGTTTTCGTAACATTGAACCATCGGCATAGTGGCATGTCGATCTAATGGGAAATATTTCGGACCATTGAGACGTCAGAACAATGAGGTGTCGGAATTACGGGCAGGCCCCGAAGTCAGATGGGTCCGGATAAAGGTGGTGGAAAGACTTGAGTTTTTGTAAACGTGTACATAAATGTTATGATCCTATGAAATTGCTAAAACATTTTTCGATATGAATATATTGTTGCGTTGTCCCAAACAGAGGAAACCAACAGAACCCTGTTATGATGCAAAATGTCCTTGCCTTTTGAGTTATGTATTGTTTAGAGGCGCACCCCTGACCAATATAGTCGGTCCAATTAATAATAATAATAATAATAATAATAATAATAATAATTTAACCGTTATTTTATAGTGCTTTTCTAAATACTCATAGACGCTTTACAAATAAGGCTCTGTCCCCCAGGGTACGATGCTTGGTCTTGGTGATGGAGGTGAGAAGGTTGGCATCAGCGGAGCGTAGGCGGCGAGTGGGGGAGTGGCGATGAAGGAGATCTGTTATGTATGAAGGGTGCAAAGTTGTTTAGCGCTTTGTAGGTGATGAGGACATTAGGACAATCTTGAAATTGATGCGTTGTTTAGTTGGAAGCCAATGAAGTTGACGGAGGATGGGAGTAATGTGTTCTCTGGAGGGGGAGTTAGTAAGCAGTCGGGCAGCAGAGCTTTGTACATATTGCAATTTTTGAAGAATAGTGGAGGGGAGGCCATACAGAATGCTATTGCAATAGTCGAATATGCAAGTGATAAAGGCGTGGATTAGTGTTTCGGCAGCTGAGGAAGAAAGGGTGGGTCGAAGGCGTGCAATGTTGCGGAGGTGGAAGAAGGATGTTTTTCTGACGCTGTTTATGTGTGACTTGAAGGAGAGAGTGGGGTCTATGAAGATGCTGAGGTTTCTGACCAGGGGGGAGGGAGTGACAGAGTGACCATCGATGCAAAGTGAGAAGTTCTGGGAGGTGGGGATGATGGTTTTTGGGACGAAGATGATAATTTCAGTTTTATGGCCGTTGAGTTTGAGGAAGTTGTGGTTCATCTAGATTTTGATGTCCGCAAGACAGTTGGTAAGAGTGGATAGGATGGCAGGAGTAATGGCTGTGGTGATGATGTATAGTTGGGTATCGTCGACATAACAGTGAAATTGAAGACCATGGTGGTGGATGATGTGACCTAGTGGGAGCATGTAGAGGATGAAGAGGATGGGGCCAAGCACTGAGCCTTGGGGGACTCCAAGTGAGACAGGGATGGTGTGGGATTTGTGGTTGTTGATGGAGATGTATTGGAATCTTTCAGACAGGTAGGAGGTGAACCAGGAGAGGGCAAAGTCAGTGATGCCAAAGGATAGCAGACGGCTGAGGAGGATGGAGTGATTGACTATGTCGAAGGTAGCACTGAAGTCGAGGAGGAGGAGAATGGTGAGGGAGCCGGAGTCAGAGGAGAGTAGGAGGTCATTGGTGACTTTAAGTAGGGCTGTTTCAGTACTGTGGTGGGTTCGTAAGCCGGATTGGAATTTTTCGTATAGGTTATTGGAGAGGAGGTATTGCTTGAGTTGTGTTGTGACGGCTCTTTCCAGTAGTATTGAGAGGAATTTGAGGTTGGAGATGGGTCTGAAGTTGTTGGGATCGTCGGAGTCAAGTGACGGCAGCAAGCTTAAGAGGTGGGGGAACGGTGAGTATAGGGAGGAGTTAATGGTGTCTTTGATGAGTGGGGCGAGAGAGGTGAAACAGGCTTTGACGAGTTCAGAAGGCATCGGGTCCAGGGGGGAGGTCGTGGAAGATTTCATGGTGGAGAGTATTTTGGAGAGGTCTGCTGTGGTTATGGATGAGAAGATTGAAAGCTGGTGGTTGAAGGAAGTGGAGGTTCTGAGTCAAGGCTTGTGGCAGAGGAGGTGGCAAGCTGGTTGTGGATGATTTCTATCTTGGAGTGGAAAAGCGATAGGAAGTTAATGCATTTCTCTGGGGTGAATCAGGATGAGATGTTATCCTGGGGCTTGAGGAGTTTATTTATGGTGGAGTGCATGGGTTGGAGGATCCAGAATGAATGATGCCAGAGTAGAAGACAGAACGGGCTTTGTTGAGTGCTGATTTGTAGAGGTGCATACAGGGTTCAAACTTAACTTTTTTGCTCACTGGCCAACTGGTGAGCTTTAAAAATCTACTGGCCAGAAAGATTTTTTATTGGCCAAAAATTATGTATAGCTGTTTTGTTTATTTTTCATCGTGTATTGTATATTTTTAAATGTGTTTAACTGTTCACTTAATCTAAAACCATTAAAACAGATACACAGAATTCAGTCTAGAGGACTTAACCCTCTTCATCAGACTCCTCAACACAGTCCTTCATATCAGGCCTTATTGCTCGTGCTCCATCTGTGGACCACAGGTCAATGGCGGGGTCAGGGTCAAACATGTTGATGTCAGCAGAGGTGAGCTGCACTGTGAGGAGTTCTGTTAGGGAGGTAGGGGTCAGTCTGGACCTCCAATCAGATTTAACCTAAATAGAAACTTGCACATCCAAACGAAGTCCCTGTAAGGTCTGGATTTTTTGGCGATGGCATGCACATTTTTGAAGAGTATCCTCATTTTAGCAAGAGTCGACTCTGAAAGTTTGGTCAACTTTTGCACATATTTAGCAGCCAGTTGAGGGTTTGTCTCACAAGCATCAAAAGTACACCAGGAGTGCTTCGCCGCGCACACGGCACGTGTGCTCGGCGAAGCACTCCTGGTGTACTTTTGATGCTTCGTGGATCTTAATAGTTTCCGGTTTCATTACTGCCGTCCCAATAACAAACAAATTCGATCTTGTTTTACAGGTTGCTTTGGCACGGCATGGAAAGCAAAACATGATCCCGTCCTCGAATTTAAGCCATTCTCTTTGTTGGCCTAATTCTGTCGTGAACCATCTCTGGTTGAACTTTCTAGCGTAACTCACAGCAGTCTCGGCGGGTGGTGCGTACGCGTTACGGTGTGATTAGCGGTGATTAGCCTGGTTGTTTTTTCCCGGTTCTCGGGGATTTGGAGGTTGGACACACTCCCGGAATGTGCCTCCATATTTTTCGACCGGGGAACAGTTACGGCCACTGGCCTTATGGCCTCTTTTCTGTTTTTTTGTTTCTTCTCCTCTCCTTTACACCCGCTTGTCGGAGCTGAACACAAAATCGCATCTCGTCTCTCCCTGGATACGGGGCAGGACTAACAGAGAGAAAATGGGCGGATCGCAGATCTACCAAGCTCACAAATCCTTGCTTTAACAGCATGTTGTGAGCTTGAAGATCTGCACGACATCGGCGCACAACCCAAGCGTCACAGCCGGGGCGTGAGGAACATCAAAGTAGTTTGACCGGACACTATTTTTTTTCACTCGCCAGAGTGGCCGGTTAGCTGGCTTCCTTCACTCGCCAAAGGTTCAAATTTAGTCGCCACTGGCGACTAGGCGACCGCTAATTTTGAACCCTGGGTGCATATGCTCTTTGTAGGCGAGTGCGTGTACTGTGAGACCGGTTTTCTTTCGTAGTCGTTCTAGTTGTCTAAGTTGTTTTTGGAGTTTGTGAAGTTCCGGGGCCGAGTGAGTGAACGTCATAGTTTTATTTTTCAGGGGGGCCAGTTTGTTGAGGGAGGCAGACAGTGTGTTGTTGTAGATGTTGGCGAGGACCATGGGGGCTGGATTTACAGGAAAGGTGCGGCCGGAGAGAGTGTTTGATATGCAGGTTGAGAGAAAAACTGGACAGATCGATTTAAGATTGCGGAAAGTGATTTTGCGGTCCTGTTTGGGTTTGGGGGCAGGAGTGTCCATAACAAGTGAGATGGCCAGGCGGTCAGAGATGGAGAGGTCGGTGCTGGAGACATTGTGGATGTGGAGGCCAGTCGAGCAAACCAGGTCTAGGATGTGCCCACGGTTGTGGATGGGAAAGTTGATTGTTGGGTGAAGCTAAAGCAGTTGAGTAGGTCCAGGAAGTCCATAGTGTGTTTACATTCCGGGGAGTCAATGTTGAGGTTGAAATCTCCGAGGAATAAAAATTGCGAGATTGAAGATAGTGCAGTGATGAATTCAGAGAGATCTGGTAGGAATGATGGGTTGGGTTTTGGGGGGCGGTAAATGATTGAAATGATGAGAGGTTTGTGGCCGGGTGGCTTGAAAGCCAGGTGTTCAAATGATGGGGCAGCAGGGATGGAGAGTGGGGTGGGTTGGAGGTCTTGATGCAACAGCAGCAATGACTCCTCCTCTGCCCTCAGGGCGTGGGTTGTCCAGGTAAGAATATCCAACAGGGGTTGTTTGGTTAAGTAGTCCAGGGGTTTTTGCCAAGTTTCATTTACATTCGTTGAGAATTAGGCTTTTATTGTTGAGTGTGTTGAAGAGGGCGAGTTTTAGGTACTTTTATTTTGATTGAGCGGATGTAGGGATTGGGCGGAGGTTGAAAGTGTTCACGCTGGAGTCATTCTGATGACATGTGTTGTTGTGATGACGCCCTGAGGAAGTGTGGGAGCCGGTGTGTGAACTGCGATCAGACCACAGCGATGGAATAGTGTTTATGGCAGTTGAACTGTACATACATTTATGGCGGGAGCCTCGGTGAATGTAACGGGGACGGAGAAGAAGTCGAGAATTCTATAGTGTGGCAATGAGTTCACTGGAAGGAGGCATTTGGGGAAAAAGCTGGCGGAGCAGCATGGTTTAGTAGTGAAGTGCCATGGCCGAGGCTGTGAAGAAGCAAACACTGTTGGATGTGGATGGTGGCCTCAACTGAGCGGCGATGAAAGATGTCCGCCAGAGGGGAGCTGGGTTGGCTCGAAAGGAAGGCAGCGGTCCGGCCAGAGCGAGGGCCAACGCAACCGTACCTGTATAGGTGGAAGCCCGTCCGGGTTTACCTTCGACCAGATTACGGCGATGGATCCTGTAGCAGAAGTCCAAGTGTCCAAGACGGCTGGTTGAAAAAGCTTTAAAATAGGAAAGCAGCACCAAAGAACTTAAAAATAAAAATAATGTTCAAAATAATGTTCAGAATGATGTTCAGAGCGAGAAGCGGCAGCCGGTGAGCAGCGGCAGCCAAAACGCATCAGCGTTCACCAACTGTCAAGCAACTGTACGACTCCACGCATAAAACACGTAAAAATAAAGAAAACTTGTGCACTTACAATAGGGAAAAGTGACTATATATAACAAGTAAACTTAACTATAACTAGCTAAACTACTATAGACAAAAAAAAGTTCAATGCATTCGTGAAAAATATTAAAAATACTGAATAAAAACAAGCCAGACAGAGCGGCGTTAGACTGGCCAGTGTCTCCGTTGCTAGGCAATTGGATAGTAATAGGACACACAAACACACACACACGCACACACACACACACACACACACACACACACACACACACACACACACACACACAAACACATACAAACACACATACATAAACACACACACAAACACACACACACACACACACACACACTCACACACACACACACACACACACACACACACACACACACACACACACACACACACACACACACACACACACACAAACACATACATACACACACATGTACACACACACAGATAAAGACACACATGACACACACACAGATAAAGACACACATGACACACACACATACAAACACTTGCACCTGTATACAGACAGACCACACATACACATACACATTTCTGTACTTTTTGAAGGACGCGTGCGCAGGCAATTAATTACTTGGAGCAGGCGGTTTGCATGTGCTGGAAGGACGGCCTGTTGTTCCTGCAGAGTGGCTCCTAATTAAAAGCCAGAAGCATCCACAGGGAAAGGCCACAAGTCACGCCCCTGGTGGCCCCAGACTTCACCGGGAATTTATGGCTCTGCCACCAGGATCACTGTGAGCGGGCAGGCTGGCTACACGGAGAGAGAGAGGCACAGGGAGAGAATTAGAGGGTGGAGAGTCTGAGCGAGCTGGTCAGACCGGCTAAATGGAGAGAGAAAGAGGCACAGGGAGAGGATGAGAGAAAGAGAGGGGGTGAGGGTGGAGAGAGGGAGATTGAGGGAACAAGAGAGGGATGAAGAGAGAAACTGAGCCAAAGAGATCCACTGAAAGGGGGCAGAGAGAGAGGGAGAGTGATATGAGATTGTGAGTGGCGGAGAGAGAGTGAGAGAGGGGGAAACGAGATGGAGAGAGAGTAAGAGCAGGAGAGAGAGAGAGAAAAATAAAAAGAATTAGCAGAAGAGGAGACAGAAAGAGAATGAGAGGGTGAGAAAGAAACAAGTGATACAAGAGGATCATTAAAAACAACTGCAAACTTGAACACATCAGTTATTTAAGGCATATAGAATAAGAATTTACTTATGTGTTGGCATAAATTCACCTGCTTTCTAACAGGCAGAGCGGTTTACTAATCTTCAATGCATTATGTTAATCTAAGAGGGCCTGAAATACATTAACAATAGGGCTTGCACATCAGAATGCATCAAGGGAGATTTTGTTTGTGATACTACCCGATTTGGAGAGCACTTGAGAATTGTGATAATCCTAAAAATAAATAATCCGATAACAATCATGAACCCATGTAAATATACCGCAACGTAGGCTAACCGTACGTTCACACCAAGGGCGAATATCTTCGTTCCGCCACGTTTTCGCCTGAGTTTGCTTGCGCGAGTAGACAAACTTCTAGCAGGAGTGATTTGTGCGAGTTCGATTGCGTGAATTTACTCGAGTGTAAGAGGAGGGGATTCCTCTTCCTCTTGTGAACCCATAGTTTCTTTCCGCCAATTCGATCTCAACCATTGATAACCACCGCTATGAGTCTTTACTTGTTGTGGAAGTACAGAGACGTTGGAGAACCCAACGCAGTCTTTAAGATTCATAATATCATCCAGAAGCGCACACAGCTTTTGGCCATGATATTATATATTTTAATATAAAGTATATTATAATATATAGCTATCTATATATTATATAGATAGCTATATATTATATTGTGCTATACCCTAGATATAAGGCTCCAGGTGTCCGCAAACAGCAGAAACATCAATGATGCGGTTCACTCTGGACTTCAGGGAGGGAACGCTGGCTTGTGTCACGACCAAGCATAACACAAAGTTCACAGAAAAGTTCAAATGTTTAAACTCGAATAAAGTGTTTAACGCAAAATCTACGTAAACCAGAGCATTTGCGTGAGTAAAATCTTCGTGAACCAAGGTGTTCATGCCGCACACCCTGGTTCACACAATGCAAAAATTTGCATTGTCTGTGCATTGACTTTGTATGGATTCGGATTGCTCCGGCCATTTCTGCTGCTTCATCGAATCTGTTTGGTGTGTGCGTGTGTGGTGCGCGTGTCCTGGCTTGTGTGTAAAAACACTGGCTCCAATTGGCTACAATGAAAAATGACTCTGCCTTAGCCAATCATAATCGATTATCTCGTTGTTAACCCACCCGGTCTCCTCACTATAGTTTGTGTTTGGAGCCAGGGGTGAGTTCTGATTACGCAGTTTATTCAATCAATTCATAGTAATGCACCGCATTTAACGTACAGCAACGGTAACGGCGTTGTGACAACGGAAACAGTAATTAGTTAGATTACCCTGTTGCTGAAAAAATAACGGCATTACGTAACACTGTTCTTTTAAACAGCGTTATTACAAACACTGCCCAGGCACTGGCTTTAAAAAGCGTGTTGTTTAAAAAGCGTAAAGACTGAAATGCTTATATCAACATTAAGATGGACTCCTATGATCTTGAGTCCTATACAAAAGTTGTTCAGAATCAAATTTTGAACAAAATAAATTCCACATATTTTTAATTAGGGCGTTGCATCAAGATGGGCGTGGCCTCTGACTAAAATGACCACAGTTCCTTTACGGAATGTTTGATTTCAGCGGGACCAACCTAGTGGCTCTTGGGGCCCAAATTTCTAATTGCTCAAGTAAGACGAAGTCAATTGACTAAATAACATGGCCGCAAGAGGCGCAAAATCGTCAAACCCTTACTTAACGCTAAAAGGGGGGATTACCTTAACCCAATCATCATCAAACTTGGTTTGGTCAAAGGCACATGGGTCAAAATGAAGCTCTCCAAATTGTATAAAGATCGGGTTATAGGGGGCTCTATAACAATTAACTGAAAATGGAACCTCTCCATATTGTATCCAGATCGCTCGATAGGGGGTACTATAAAAATGAACTGAAGATGCACACCTTGGGCGGCAATATTGTCTCTCTGCATCTCGAGCACATGTTCCTAGGAAACCAAGAAACTGCAACAAAATGGTCTGCTGGACGTCCAAAATTAGCTCAATCAATGTTAGATGCCAAAAGGCGGGTTTAACTTGAGTCAATCAACCTCAAACTTGGTGCACTTATGCCCCTTTTCCACTGCGCGTTTTCGCAACAGTACAACACGGCTCTGCACGACTCTACCCTGATTTGAGAGCTTTTCCACTGCGGATTGGAGGCGGGACCCGTTACGGTTTTCAGTACCTGTTCGTACCTGTTTCAGAGGTAGGTCTAGCCGGTACGAGTCGGGGGCCTAAATGTCACGTGAACAGTGCTGTCCACTGATTGGTTAGATGAAATGACGTCATATGTGCGACGAAGTGCGGGGGTCTTTAAACATTCACCCGTCATGTATGAAAACACAACTGCGAGAGCAACAACGACAAAACGATAAGAAAAATGGAAGACATAAGAAGAACCAACCCTTGGTCGATGAGCGAGGTTCAGACCTTTCTGTGCGTGGTGTCCGAGGATCGCGTACAGAGGGACCTGGACGGATCAACGTGGAACACCTCCGACTCCGCCCTCCGACTCCGCCCAGTTCCAGGCCACGGTTTTGTGTGGAAAAGCGAAAATTTACTCGTATCGTGCCGTGTAGTGTAGGGCTGCACTAACCGCACCGAGTAGAGTCGGGACTATTTTGGCAGTGGAAAAGGGGCAGTAAAGAACCATAGGTCAGGGGTAACCAGGCTAAAGTTCTTTAAAATAAAATGAAAGGGAGTGCTAAAGCAATTAATTGAAACTTGAAACATTCATAACTCCTCAGCCTTTTGACGCACGGTCATGAAAGTTTCTTTGCCCATCACCAGATCCAAGGTCTTCATGGTCTGCGTCAGGGTCATAATGGTCTGTCAGAGTCATAATGGTCTATCAGGGTCTTATTGGTCTATTTGGGCTTGGCACCCATAAAATGCTGCTTGCATCTTTAATGCAAGTAGCATGTTTCTGCAATGGTTTCTTTTCCCCTTAAATTCTGTAAAAGTCATACTGCAGCCTATACCGTAAATCGAAAACTGTTCAAATTTTCAGGTATGGTTAACAAAAATCCCCTCTACCCATAAACCCAAATCTGTGGTACTGCACCTAAAGGTGGCGCTATTGTAAAAAATCAGGAACTAGTCTTATTTCTCCTCACCAGATTGACCTATACTCAAAATTCATTCAGAATATTAATCTCTAGAATCAAACGCATTTATAAAACCCTGAAAATGTACCCTTTCGCAAAATTTCATATTAAAGCTAAACATGATAAAAAAGATTCACAGGCTACTAAAATAATCAAAAATTCACCAAAATCTCCAGATAAAATCTCCTCACAAAAATCATCGAACAGAATTTGTTTTACTTAGTTCCATTTGAGAAATACTGGCCAATAAAGTTGGAGCAGTTAACCCATTTTTCTTATATGACCATTTTGTTATTGTATAACTACCATACGGCTATCATTAGGTGGCTACCATTAGCAGTGCAAATTTTCAGATCTGTACTCTTTTAAGAAAGCCCTTAATTCTCTTGTGAAATGTGTGCTTGGAGCTTTCTTGATGTTGTGTCTAATCAATCGACAATTTCACCATGTGAATGAGGCTTCATGCAGTTCAGGAATGTCATTGGCTCAATAGGATAATGCCTTGTACGTGTTGAGTGTTCGAATCCCTATTAGAGAATTATGAACAAGCTGAACATGACTGTCATTCTGTCATTGCCACTCACTTAAGAAACACAACATTGAACAGCACCTGAAATTCATCAGGCAATCAACATTCCGGCTCATTAGTTTTCAAGAATCGGACTGCCAAGACAGAGTATGGCATTAAGGGGAACTTCTTTGTTCACCATTTTCATTCATTTTCACTATTAACTCTGTCATATTTATATTTCTTCCGTTAGTGTTCTTGAGACCCTCCAGGATTTCCCGATGTTGCGATTTGCAACTTCAACGCAACATCAACCAATCACTGCGAATTGAGGGCGGTGTCACAATTTTTACCAACCACCGCCACTTTCCCGAAAATTTGACCAGTCAGTGGCGTTGTCTTGTACTGACATCGACAAACTACCTTCTGCCTTACTTCCGTGTTTACTACTTTAAGCGATTCAAGCATTCATGCAGCATGTGCGCGTCCAACGTTTCACACTTGCCAACCAAAATAACTGCGAAAGATCGCGAAAAGCAGTATCCTGGTATTCTACATGAAAGTGGGGGAAAATTATTTTGCACTGTATGCAACATTGTGATGGAACATTAGCAAAAATCTTCCATTGATAAGCATTTTGCCACCACGAAACATAACTACAGAACTGCGGAACTGCAGGCAGGATGTCAGATGACGAGGCAGATCACTATGATACAGGCTGTTGCATCCAAGTCAATTGCCAGCGTGGAAAGAATCAGGAAAAGTATTCATAGGACCATTTTCAGTGTTTTGGTTCTTTTAATTAATATTTTTTCAGTAATAGCCTAATATTTAACAAATTAGTCAGGGAAAATTGCAGTAATAACTTAATATTTAACCTCAGGAAAATTGCAACTTTTATCGCAACTTTCATTTCCTCTCGCACTGTAATCTCAACAAAAACCTAAAAGCACAGCAACTTTCATCGCAACTTTTGGAAGAGCTCATGCAACATCAGGCATTTTAGGCTGCAACAATTTCAAAAAAGGCCAGCGAAATCATTCAAATGTTTTATTTCCCCAGAATTTCAAAGATTTTTATATGCTTTGAAGTAAGCCCTTAATTCACTTAAGAAATTTGTGCTTTGACTTTTCTGGATGTTGTGTTATTATCAATAGACATTTTGACCATGTGAATGAGGCTGCAGTTCAGGTTTATAAGTAGAATATCTTTCCTTAAAGGTTGGTATGGAATTCTCTTTTTTGGCCAGTTTTGCAAAATTACTTGAAATCCTTATCATAACCCACTTACAGCCACTGAGTTAGAAGTACTGACATGAAAATTAAACAAATCAATCATCTGTGGAACGGGCAGGGCTCAAAAAACTCCAGCCAATGATTTCCAGAACCACCGAGTGGCATTGGACAGTAAGTCTGTCAATCAAACGGTCGTACTGCACTCCCCCTCCCCCCCGCGCGTGACCCCTTCGTGCACATACTCAAAGCTCGTGAACCAGAGCAAGCTTCTGTTAGTTGTTATTCTGCGGTAGATACTGGAGCTAGTTAACTAGCTAATCCACATTTGGACCTAGCACTAGAAGACAACCCTAAACTCCAAACTCCCATACCCAACCTTTAAATATGACAATTATATGTTATGTATCTTCCATTAGTGTGTTCTTGACTTTTAATTTTGCTCGAACCCCGTTAATCACAGCTTGCGGTTATATTTATCATTATTATTATCGTGTTTCATTGTCAGTTCCTTTTCTCCATCTTAATTTCTGTCACAAAGGATCTTACATAAGTCTCATCTCATCTCTCATCTTCAAACCGCTTATCCGGGGTCGGGTCGCGGGGGCAGCAGCTCAAGCAGGGGGCCCCAGACTTCCCTTTCCCGAGCCACATTGACCAGCTCTGACGGGGGGATCCCGAGGCGTTCCCAGGCCAGTGTTGAGATATAATCTCTCCACCTAGTCCTGGGTCTTCCCCGAGGTCTCCTCCCCCAACTGGTCGTGCCTGGAAACACCTCCCAAGGGAGGCGCCAGTGGGCATCCTTACCAGATGGCCCGAACCACACCTCAGCTGACTCCTTTCTAAAGCAAAGGAGAAGCGGCTCTAAATCTGAGCTCCTCACGGATGACTGAACTTCTCACCCTATCCCTAAGGGAGAAGCCAGCCACCCTCCTGAGAAAACTCATCTCGGCCGCTTGTACCCCGTGATCTTGTCCTTTCGGTCATCACCATCTCCTCATGACCATAGGTGAGGATAGGAAACGAAGATTGGACCGATAGATCGAGAGCTTTGCCTTGTGGCTCAGCTCTCTTTTCGTCACAACGGTGCGGTGAAGCGAACGCAATACCACTCCGCTGCCTCCGATTCTCCGGCCAATCTCACGCTCCATCGTCCCCTCACTCGCGAACAAGACCCCACAGGTACTTGAACTCCTTCACTTGGGCTAAGGACTCATTTCCTACCCGGAGTAGGCAAACCACCGGTTTCCTGCTAAGAGTCATGGCCCTCAGATTTAGAGGTGCTGATCCTCATCCAGCCCGCTCCCATCACACACTCGGCCGCCATCCGATCCCAGTGAGTGCTGAAGGTCACAGGCCGATGATGCCATCAGGACCACATCATCTGCAAAGAGCAGTGACGAGATCCTCAGACCATCGAACTGCAACCCCTCCCCACCACACGACTGCGCCTCGATCGATATCCTGTCCAATGAATAATCACAAACAGGATTGGTGACAAGGCGCCAGCCCTGGCGGAGGCCAACACCCCCACCGGGAACGAGACTGACATCTGGCTGCCGAGAACCCGGACACAGCTCTTGCTTTGGGAGTACAAGGATGTGGATAGGGCTCAGGAGAAAGACCCCCCACCCCATACCCACCGGCAGCACCTCCCACAGTTTCTCCTGGGGGACCTCGGTCATATGCCTCCTTCCAGATCCACAAAAACACAACATGTAGACCGGATGGGCATACTCCCAGGCCCCTCGCAGGATCCTTGCGAGAGTGAAGAGCTGGGTCCGTAGTTCACGTACCGGGGCGAAAAACCGCATTGTTTCCCTCTTCAATCTGAGGTTCGACGATCGGTGCCGAACCCTCCTTTCCAGCACCTTGGAGTAGACTTTACCAGGGAGGCTGAGAAGTGTGATACCCCGGTAATTGGAGCACACTCTCTGGTCCCCCCTTTTTGAACAGGGGGACCACCACCCAGGTTGCCACTCCTTTGGCACTGGTACCCGACTCCCATGCAATGTTGAATAGGCGTGTCAACCATGACAGCCCCTCAACACCCAGAGCTTTTAGCATTTCTGGCTGGATCTCATCAATCCCTGGGGCTTTTGCCACCTGCGGAGTTGTGTAACTACCTCAGTGACCTCCACCAGGGAAATTGACGATGAACCACCATCAACCTCGAGCTCTGCCTCCATCATAGAGGGCATGTTAGTCGGATTCAGGAGTTCCTCAAAGTGTTCCTTCCACCGTCCGACTACCTCCTCAGTTGAGGTCAACAGAGTCCCATCCTTACTGTACACAGCTTGGATGGTTCCCCGTTTCCCCCTCCTGAGGTGCCGGATGGTCTTCCAGAAACACTTTGGTGCCGACCGAAAGTCCTTCTCCATGGCCTCTCCCGAACTTCTCCACACCCGCTGCTTAGCCTCCGACACGGCAGCGGCTGCAGCCCTTCGAGCCTGTCGGTACCTGTGCAACTGCGTCAGGAGTCCTCCGGGATAACATATCCGAAAGGCCTCTTCTTCAGTCGGAGACGACGGCTTCCTGACCAACGGTGTCCACCACGGTGTCCGAGGGTTAACCGCCCCTTGAGGACCTAAGACCCTGAGGCCACAACTCACTGCCGCAGCTTCAGCAATGGAGGCTTTGAAACAACCGCCCCACTCCGGCTCAATGCCCCAACCTCCACAGGAAATGCCTAGAAAAAGCTCCGCCCGGAGGTGTGAGGTTGAAGATCCCTAGCCTAGGACAGGAGGCCTCCTCCAGACGTTCCCAATTCACACCGCACTACTCGTTTGGGCTTACAGCAGGTCTGTCCACAAGAATCTTCCCCCATTTCCCTGATCCAACTCACCACCAGATTGTGGTCGGTTGACAGTTTAGCCCCTCTCTTCACCCGAGTGTCCAAAACATGCCGCCTCAGATCAGATGGCACGATTACAAAATCGATCATCGATCTTCGGCCAAGGGTATTCTGGTACCATGTACACTTATGAGCACCCTTATGTTCGAACATGGTGTTTGTTATGGCCAATCCATGACTAGCACAGAAGTCCAGTAACAAACGACCACTCGGGTTTAGATCAGGGAGGCCGTTCCTCCCCACCACGCCTCTCCAGGTGTCTCCATCGTTGCCCACATGGGCGTTGAAGTCTCCCAGTAGAACTACGGAGTCCCCTACTGGAGCCCCATACAGGACTCCACTTCAGGGTCTCCAAGAAGGCCGAGTACTACTGAAACTGCTGTTCGGTGGATACGCACAAACAACAGTCAGAGTTTTCCCCCCCACCACCCTTAGGCGTAGGGAGGCGACCCTCTCGTCTACCGGGGTAAACTCCAACACCGCGGCGCTCAGCCGGGGATTTATGAGTATCCCCACACCCGCCCGGCGCCTCATGCCTCTGGCAACTCCAGAGAAGAATAGAGTCCAACCCCTATCCAGGAGTACAGTACCAGAGCTGAGACTGTGCGTAGAGGTAAGCCCCATCAGATCTAACTGGTAGCGCTCCACCTCCCTCACAAGCTCCGGTTCCTTTCCCCACAGTGAGGTGACGTTCCACGTCCCCAGAGCAAGCTTCTGCCGCTCAGGTCTGGTCCCGTCGGGACCCCTGCCTTCTACCGCCACTCATGTGGCAGCGCACCCGACCCCAGTGGGTCCTCCTGCAGGTGTGGCTGGGCCCACAGGACGAAGAGGAGGGGGGGGTGCCATGTAGCTTTTTCGGGCTGTGCCCGACCGGGGCTCCGTGGCAAACCCGGCCACCAGGCGCTCGCTCAACGGGCCTCCGTCTGGGGCCTGGCTCCAGGACGGGGGCCCCGGGCTTCCCTCCGGGCAGGGTCTCTCCTCCTATTTCTTGTTTTTTCATGGAGTCTTGGTGAACCATTCTTAGTCCGGCCCCTCACCTGAGACCACTCTGCCATGGGAGACCCTGCCAGGAGCACAAGGCTCCAGACAACACAGCCCTCAGGTTCACAGGGACACGCAAACCTCTCCACCACGATAAGGTGACGGTTCCAGGAGAGGTCTACATAAGTACGTCAGTCTTTAACGTGAACCCCTAGAGGCTGTAAGAGGAACTACATGCTAGTCTCTAGTGAACCACCTAAAGGCCATTAGAGGAACTTCATGCTAGGCTCTACCGTGAGACACCTAAAAGCCATTAGACGAGATACATGCTAGTCTTTTCCGTGAAACCCCTAAAGGCTGTTAGAGGAACTTTATACTAGTCTCTAGTGAACCCCCTAGAGGCTGTTAGAGGAACTACATGCTAGTCTCTACCTTGAGCCCCTCACTGTAAAGGTCATTAAAGGAACTACATGCTAATCTCTATTGAACTTCCTAAAGGCCGTTAAAGGAATTACATGCTAGTCTCAACCATGAACCATCTAAAGCCAGTTACAAAAACTACAGGTTACCCCATACCGTGAGCCACCTATAGGCCGTTAGAGGAACTACATGTAACTCTATACCGTGAGCCACCTGTAGGCTGTTAGCGAAACTACATGGAACTCTATACCATGAGATACCTCTTGGCTGTTAGAGGAACTACATGTAGCTCTATACCGTGAGCCACCTTTAGGCTGGTAGAGGAACTACATGTAACTCTAAACCGTGGGCCTCCTAAAGGCTGTAAAAGGTACTCCACATAAGTCTCTTCCACCAAGGATTCACATTCGGTCATGGCGGCCGCCTGCTCTCATCCATCCATCTGCTGAAATGTTCTGGTCTCTCTGCCTCCCTCTGTTCAACTCTCAGCCTTGAACACAGTGACATGCATGGAGGAGTTTCCACACCTCCATCATCCCTTCATCTTTCTCTTTCTTTATTTCCCAGTTTCTTCCAGATTCTACACTCACACAACTACTGAATGCTTCTTCATGCCCTCTCTCTCTTCCCCCCATCCGTCGCTCTCTCTCGCTCTCTCTCACTCTCTCTCACTCTCTCTCTTTTCTTCCGTGTATTTTTCTGTCGAACCACCAACAAACAAATATTCACACAAAAACACACACACAAATACACAAACACACACACACACGCACACACACAAACAAATGCAAATGCACACACAACCACATCAAACATAAATACAGGCACACCAAGCAAGCGCACATGCACACACACATTACAGACACACATACTCACATATAACATACGCACACACAAGACACACACGAACACATTTCAGACACACACACAATCAGAATACACACAAGCAAAACTGTTACAGAAACAAACACATACACACGCAAGCACACACTCACACATTACACACAAACACACACACACACACAAACACACACAGTCACAAGTTCCAGACACACACATGTACACTCACACATTACAAACACGCAACACACACACACACACACTCACACATTACAGACACACATTCCAGACACACACATGTACACACACACAACATTACACACACACGCACACACACACATCACACACACTCACACATTACAGACACACACACACACACACACACACACACACACACACACACACACACACACACACACACACACACACACACACACACACACACACACACACACACACACACACACACACACTCACACATTACAGACAGACAAATACACACACATCGCCTCTCCCACAGCCGTACGCGTCTATTTCCCTGTGCCCATGTGATTTGCCTAACAATAAGTGGTTCTGCCCAAGGTCAGATAAGAGAAGCAGAACGAGGAAGACCCGGCTCCGCTTCTTTCATCCATGGTTCCTCTCTCTCTCTCTCTCTCTCTCTCTCTCTCTCTCTCTCTCTCTCT